>KB667833.1:776501-786598 GCA_000349065.1 Anopheles quadriannulatus | reverse complement strand
CTAATTTGGAATTGTGATCAAATTCATTGAGGTCATGCTGCGATTCACTTTTTATTGCATTTGAAACATTTATAAACTTTGTCAAAAAGAATATGTTTTTATTAGACATTTCAAATAATCCAAAAACACATCAAATATCTTAAATACAGCCAGAGCATTGTTTCAAACCAAGGATAAATTGCAAATTCGATCCCTAAATCCAGGAGAAAATATTAAAAATATCTACTTTTTCAAACATTTGTAGATAATTTTATACTTTATACTCCCTTGCCTACTTACATTTTTATAATGTGTACTTTTATTAAAAGTTTAAAGTTATAAGTTTCTTTAAAAGTTGTGCTTAAAAATATAAAGTTTCACGTTTTATGATTAGAGTATTGCCGATCGATAGATTGATAAAACCAGACTTTAGAATAAATAACAATAAGGGAAAACAATATATCAAGCTATCCAGCAGTTACGTGATTGGAATAATTAAAAATGAAATCCACCCGCACATAAACAAGGTTAAAAGCAGATACTAAATTTAGTCTAAAAGATAAAGTAGGTTATATTTATGTGAATGATCGAATGAAAACTGTGCTAATTTTTATTGTTTTATAGATAAATTGTTTTATAGATAAGATTGTAAAAAAAGATATCACTTGTTTAAACTATGTCATGATTGTGGATAAATTTTACGAGTTCATTCAAATACAAGTATAATTGCATCAAAAAATAAAATAAGATATAAAAAATAAGATGAAAACGAATGTTACGAAAAGGACTAGAAAAGAAAATCCCAAATAAACAAATAAAATGGAAAAGAAACGTAAAAATAAGAAATTGTGATAAGAAAAGAATTGGATTGTTTGAAAAGAAATCAGAAACAAGAAAAAAAACTCAAAAAACATAGAAAACAAACATTTCAACTAAAACAGCCACCATTTAGAACGAAACAGAATCATACGAATGCGACATTAAGAATTTAAAAAAAATCATGACATATAACATCAGTCACCATTTAATGTATTTTCATTAATTCAGTTTCAACCAATCAAAATAAAAAAAAAACAATCAAAAAACAAGAACATTTTGGTAACAAAATATACCTAGACAGAACGATTTATGGCTGCGGAGGATTTAAAAATCATATATAATTATTTCATGTATTTTTAACCGTTTCTGTCCACCGCAACCATTAGTCAATGCTGATTTTTTACTACTATTTTTTGCTGCTTAACTTCACTGTGTTTTCGCTTGCAATGTGCAGTTTCTCACTTACAGTGCACACGACACAAACGCCGGCGCCAACGCGCTTGCCCCCGATGCCCTCCCATCCAACAGGGCAATTCCGCAACCAACCCAAAACCAAGCGGGCAAAAGAAAAGAAAGCATATTGCCCTGGAACTCCCACAGCCACATCCCTCATTCTGTGTGCGCCCTCTTTCCCTTCTTTCGGACCCGGGTTTGCGGCACAAAGTTCTAAGATCTTCAAAATCACCGCGAAAATGCCGCCCAATCTGACGCTCAATGGCGCGTCTCATTTAATAAGTGAAACTGTGCAAACGACACAGCAAAAACAAACACACGCCATCCTCAAAGCACAAACTCACACGCATGCACGTACCATGCGACACATAAAAATGAATGCATAATGAACAGTTTCTGCCCTGCCCTGCTCCCGGGGAAAAGGGGCTGCCACCACCTTCCCGGGGCAATAGTTTGAAGGAAACGATCTTGGAGCAGCCTCCACAGCAGAGACAGAAGGACGAGCGAACAAACAAACACAAAAAAAGCAGATAAAGAAGGCAAAAGAGTTAATAATAAAGTGAAGCGCAGTGGAGAAGAACAACGTTCCCCCCGTCCTCGGCATGAAACAAACATGAGCCATAAGGGGAGGAAGGTGCCGTTGAAGGGCAGCATCTTCCAGAGGCGAGCGAAAAAAATGCGAAAGACACATTCGCGATTGCGGAACAAACGCGGCACCGGCAGACGGCAAACACAGCCCCGATGCCCGAAAGGAATGGCGGCGCCTGGCGCCGGCGCTACATAGTTTCTCCTTTGGGTGTGTGTTTCTTTGCTGCTCTGTTTTCGGGGCCGCCGCCACCGCCGTCGTCGTTCTGCGTCGGCCGAATCAAGATCATGCGCTCGGTTGCTGCTTGATGGGCCTTTTCTTTACTTTATGCATGCAATCCCTTGCGAGCGCGTACGCTCGCGCACTCTCGCCTCAGCGACCAGGCGAAGGGAACGGAAAAATGTACTACTCTCTTTTGCCTAAATGCCGCCGCCCCGCTGGTGCGCACCTTCGGCAACCGTGAGCGCACATAAGGGGGGGGGGGGGACACAGGCCGACATGCGATCACCTTCTACCGTGCGCGTTCCGCACGTTAATGCATGCACCAACCATGTGTGTGTGTGTGTCCGCATACGGATGGCTTCCGAAACGGAGAAGGATGAAGATTCCTTGCGAAAGGAACCAAACCCTAAGGAGCTGAACAGTGAAGTTGGAAGCAGCAGCATTGGGGACCTTCCTCGGTGGCGCTCGTTGCATTCTGGCGCTGCGGCGCTTGCCGTCTGTCAAGCGATTGTTAGCGTTGGTGAACTTCAAATGAGTCTCCACAAACCGCACCCCAAAGCCACCGCAGAGACTGCACGTATGGTGGCAAAAACGAAAACTGTCCACCTACCTCCTGCATCCTTCCACGGGATGGTGAACCGACGATGATCGCGAGCTAAATGATCAAAATCTTGCCTCCCGTGCTTCTTGGCGGTGGTGCGGCAGCCAGGGCCTCTGCTCGAAATTCGTGTTCTCGAGCTGTTCCATTTAATTCGTAACATATTGTTTGTGCTGTGTTTGTTTGGCTGCTTGCTTCCTCCTGTTCTGGTCTTTGCTCCGTCGCCGTCGTCGCTGTCTTCGGCTTTACCGCCGGGGTCGGTGGAAGATTAAACGATCGATGTATCTGTCTCGCGGGAGGCTACGATTCGATTAGGTTATTGATTATAGCGGTGGGGTTTTGTTTTCATTAATTGACTGTTTACATACACGAACAGTACTACAAACAGCAACATCGAATATTGTAATAGATTCATTTCAAGTAGCTTAACTGTGTTGAACTGTGGTCCGTATAAACAAGAAGACTCAGTAATGCCTACTTGGATTAGTGCTTTATGAATGGATTAGTACTTTATGAAAATGAGCCAGTAGCAATATTAAGCATACATTACTGTCGATGAGAGCTATTCATCCAGAAAACTATGTATTTTTTATCTTTTTGAGTCTGTAAAATAAATACTAAACGTTTTATACTATCTACTCTAAAACAAATTTCAAATATATTTTTAGCAGCGTACTCGGAACCTCAGATTGCAGATAAACGAGTCAAAGACTCAACTGACACTACTAACAAATCCAGTCCTACCTAAAGATACTGTAGATTTCATATCCCTGGGGTCAAAGGTCAGCACCGACAACAGCATGAAAGCTTAGTTGTGCCCAATGGTTATGGCCGCCAACCATTCGTTCTTTAACATGAAGATGCAATTCACCTCAACAATCCTGTCGAAGCTGGGACTGAAAAGCCCTCTATGGTACAAGTACCCACATACTCCAGTGAGACATGGCCCCGTAGGATAAGGATTTTTGACCCCGTATGTATTGCAGGACTATGGATAACCCGATACAACGACGAACAATACGGTGATCTCACTGTCGCGCAGCACAGTCAAGCTCGCTAGGCTCCTGTGTGCTGGCTATGTTACACTCATGGAACCGGACGATCCACCCAGTAAAGTCCTTTTAGTACATCCACCAGTACTGAGAGGAGCTGGAAGGCCCAAATTTAGATAGCAAGATGACATGGAAGCATCCGCTATTGAGACAAAGAATATTGAAGATTGACAGACGAAGGCACGAGACCTTGAACGGTTTTGGATACTCCTGAAGCAGTAAGTAAGGGTTTACATCTTATTATATATCACTGTATATTACGTAGAATTGAAGTGAAGTTATACATGTAGCTAGTGGTAAAAATGATTTGGGATAATAAAAGCTGATTACTATAGAAATCAACTTCACTTTTGACAAATAAATATTTAATTCATTGATATAAAAAGGATGCAAAAAAGAAGCGAGCAGATAAAAAAGAAATGTTAGTGATGACAAAGAAATGGCATGTAAAACCACAATAAAATCGACTATTCAAGAAATCTCAAGAATTTCCCACACGTTAACTCATCCTGTGCTGATCATAATCCCATTTTTCAGTACAGAGCTATTAAAACAAACGACATTAACTCAACATTAACAGAAACCTTTTCACAGCGTAGCGTCGTAAAAGCAATACCCTTGTAATGGGTTTCTTTCCCATGAAAGGAAATTTCCATACGCTCAGCGAAATTTAAGCGCATCATAAAACCAAACGCAACATGACATGATGAAAGGAAAGCCTTTCACGTTAACTATGCATGTTACAATCACTTCATCATCACTGGCCCTCACATGGTTCAGTGGAGTCGCTTCAGCGCAGCAGGACATAAAATGGTCCCATTCTTCCCACGGCACCAAATGCCCAACGCACATCTGATATTACAGCGAGCAACCAATTCCCGGAACCATTGCACTGTTCCAGATTCGCTTGCCAAAACACCCAGAGATCATCCTACCGAATTATGCTCCCCATGTGGCGACTAACTAACTGACGACTGCCTGGGCTGGATGGAACCATCATCAACCTGTCACCAGTGCCAGTGCCGTCGGTGTACGCACGGCGTTTGTGAAGCGTACGGACGGATACAATCGGCGGCGGTATGAAAAATGTTCCTTCAAAGCGCAACCGACACCTCTTCGCCGCTGCCGAAAAACGTGGTTCCGATGGTGATGACACGTCGGCGATATGGCCGCAGCCGCGTGGCGTAGCGGCGCACATCAACAGCGGGAAAGGGGGAGCATTCGCGGGAGGGATCGTGTGTGTATGTGATCGAGCTTGCCAAAAAATCATAACGCGCGGGTCGTTCGGCTGGCGCTTGCGGTTTTGTGTGTCGAGCGCGCACGATAATCATCTTTTTTCGGGGAAAGTGCACGGCAAGGATGGCGTTACAGGGAGCGCCAAAGTAGAGGTTAAAATCGTGCAGATATTATGGTATGAAAATTTGTTAAAATTATTAAATAATTTTACCGGACAACATTTCATACCAATTGGTTGGTTTAAAGTAAAGCAAGTCATTGACGTTAGAACAATTTTGAGCAAACTTCAACACGCAGGCTTTAACTTATATACCAATACGATTATTCACCAAACGCTTCTCATTAACCCTACGAAAGGAGGATCATCATCCGTAGCGCACTGTATATCGCCTTCCACCACGATCGCAGCAAGCGTTACCGACGTGATGAAGTGATGATGAACTGCTGATGAACTGTGGCAGCTTGTCCTTCGACTCCGACTAAACACCATCATCATCAGCACTCAAAACCCCCGCACACTCTGCAGAAGAGTCTTGAGCTCGATTAAGGCTCCGAGATTGACATTTGACTGGTAGCGACATTCCGGCACCGGCACGGACAACGCATACGTTTGATGCACCGGCTGGCACTGATTTAACCGTTTCTTATTCCATGAAAAAGTGCGCCCCCACACCCGTACCACCCGCTTACTGGCGCCCACATTGCAAGCGCCATGGGAATCTTTCCCTCGCCGAGCTGCTGCTGGCAGTGGGTTCACCCAAGTCTCCATCGCTGCGTGTGCGCTCGTTTAAATGTGCATATATCATAAACTTTTTTAAAGGGAAATTATTCATCTATTCCTTTGCGCCGCAAGATCACCCGTCAGCCAGCCCATGCTCCCCCCTTTGGATGGAGGAGGCCGGATCTTTTTATAGTTTTGCCGCCAATTTACCACCCATGTGCAGCTTCTTGCGCCCTGCTCCCTCTCTGTTGCCTAATCCTTCCGGTGCGCTCGATAAAAGATCAGCACGATCGGTGCACAGATTGTGCCAAGGAACCAAGGTTCGCTCCCGTTACGCAGATGATCGCGTTTCGGGGCGGCGATCTGTAAAAGTCATTTTTTAATGTTGGGAAGGAAACCGCTGCCCCACCGACGGAGCACAGGATTGAATGATGAAAAATGATGGATTGATGACGAGATCCCGTGCGATGATCGTTGGGATTGGGCGTGGGGTGTTCGGCCTATCTGTCTGGTGTTCCCTTTTCCGTTCTCAGGCATTGACGTAGTGGGCATGATGCTGTGTGTGTGTGTGTTTTTTTGTTTGTTTTTTACTCTTTCTCATCCATACAAAATGCAAACGTTAAAGTCCAGAAGCGACTGCACTAAGTGCAACGCCACACTGCAGGCGGGAGGTTTGGCGTGGAAATGTATCATGTCTAATTACTTGCTCGTTTCCTTTGGCGTCGGCTTTCGGCGGCCCCAGAGTCACCCCCAGGCAGTTCCACCGAGATGGGTGATTTATTTTATTTAGATATTTGATGCCTCCTTTCCTTCGTTGCCACTTGGCTTTTTCGCTGCTGTTGCTTTGGGGCTGAAGGGTTTTGTGTACTTTGATTGGCGATTTGTTTTGGTGAGTTTTTAATGCTAGCGAATACAATTGTAGAGACTGTAAAAATGTGTCTTATTTAACACGTGTTTATAGTTGTATAAATAGTGGCTTAAAGAATTCATAAAGTTGAAGGAGTATGTACGAGTAAATACATTTCACGGTTTGATGATTTAGTCGTTACGAACAAACTTACGTACTATGTGGCTAAGCCATCACAATCATACAGTGTAAAAATACAGCTGAGACTGATAAACCAGGATAAATTAAACGCTGGTAAGAAAGAAAATTTGATAAATCAGCTGCTAAACCCTGATGACTACAGATCAGTCAAGTGTATTTCACATCTCTTGATTTGATAGCTTGGTAAAACAATATTCTTAAGGAACTTTTATCAGTTTTCATAGACAATGGCTCGCAACAATGTTAATCATCTTCCCACCAGATCTTTTTTGCAGGTTTAATTATATGTTTGGAGCAGTTCTCTAGACATAAAATGTTGATAACAGTCGAAAGGCAATTAAGTTAATTGTAGTTGTAATTTTTCAAATAAAAGATTAATAAACGTCACCTGTTAACCAAATGTTACCTAAACAGCGAACAAATCATAATGATCTGAAGCCAAACAATTGATTATGCATCTGACTATTTGTTGCCTGATTACGTGAACAGGTAATGTTGACAGGAACTCATACTTTCAACTGAATATTACTTACTTACTTAAAACTGAATGTTTAATTCTCTCAGTAAGTGATCGTAAATGTTCATCCAATAGTCTCTGTAGTACCTTGGTATTGCGTGATAAAGGTTTGAGCATATATCACACAGCAGACGGTAACGGCAAACAAATTCTGAAGTTTCTAAAGCAGACCTTTAGGTTAATTTTTTTACCTCTAAGTGATATGTTTCTATTGGAACAATCATGTTCTACTTTAGTGAATTTGTCGTTGATGTAGTTGATTTTATTTTCTTATTTTTACCATCATTCAGCTGATACCTTCCAGTAAGCTATTTGTGCTTGTAGTTACCACGCGTCTGTTTTCAATGAAATAAAGATACTAAGAATACAAGTTCAAACGTGCTTGTATTAAATTCCCCATCAAATCTACCATAGTTTCAGAGAAATTCGTATCCTACAATCATAAGGATTTTCCGGGATATTCAAGGTGCAGTACTAAGAGAGCTATTATGCAAAGAGTACACTTTTTGCCAAATTCTCGAATTCGCTTCCTACTAAAACAGATTAACTTTCCTGATATTTGTCTCTCAAAAAACCATTGATGGATACGAATCTAATATTCCCGAATTTCCACTGCTGTTGATCTACTTTACAGAAGTCAACGATTGCCTAACACAACATGATAGTGAGAAATCATGTTCCCCATTATGTTGCAGTTCTCCCTCGTGTCACTTTCCATCACTTCTTCACCCCCCCCAATCGAAACCATCACCATAATGATTCCAGACAACATTTCACGCGCACGCACACTGCAGCAGCAGCAGCAGCAGCTGAAATTCCGCATTCGGCAACAATGTGCCCTTTCTATGCCGGTGCTGCTCGTTCCGATTTCTGCAACGTGTTAAGCATTTCACAGAACCATTTAATCCACACGGGCCACGCCACGCAATCTTCCCCAAAACAGTTGCAGCCGTACGCGAACAGCATGAAAATAGCTCCTGCGCTGCGTACAAAACAGGCAATGTTCCGATTTTTCCCCGACCCGTGTTGCCCATCTTCAGCGTGATTGAGCTTCAATCATCCCGGCGGTCTCCTCCACTGCCATCATTATCAGTACCGTCATCATCGTCATCACGATGATCATCGTCACCATTTATACGTTGCTTTTAATGTGTTCATTAGCTTCATTCCTACCTTTCCTACACAATGTGGACATCCCTGGCACACACACTCACAGCGGAATTGCCAAGCCCTCGTGCAAAAATTCACCTTTCCATCTCCACCGCCGTGGATACCTTCCTTCTCAGTGTCCCTGAACAGACACACACTCTCAACCCAACACTAAAACCCCTTTTTTGGCGACGACTAAACGTTTCCATCGACTGATCCCGGCCGTTCGGCGTTCGGCCTCTTTCTCGGAAGCGGTTGCGGAATCTTCTGAGATTCCCGCTTCGCCTCAGCATCAGCCCATGTACGGGATGGTGTCGTCGGAACGGTTTTCCACGAAACGGTGAAGCCCAAACCTTGCCCAAACCCTACTGGGTACTTGGGGTGCAGGCCTCTCCGCAGCCTCCAGCGCGTATCAATTTATGCAGAAAAATTACTTTTAATTGTTCGCCGAACGCCCGAACGGCCCCGGCACCGGGAATTTCGTTCCCTTTGGGCTGGTTCTAGTTTTTGCTGCTGCTGCTGCTGTCGGTGGAAGGTGACCTGTAAATGCGTTGAAGAGGAATAATAATTACTACAACAGTAAGGGCGACACATAAAAAAAAACACAGATCGATACCGGAAAAACCAGCACACCCAGCTACAACGATGTCGATCGTTGTTGAACGATCGTACACGGAATCGATCGAATGAAGCGCCCTGAATCTGCTCTTTTGGTGTCTTGTCGTTCATGTTTTTTTTGTCGCCATTATTGCCACCGGGTAGCTCAACACAACGGTCTCAAGACAACGACCATGATGTGTGTGTGTGGAGCACATTAAATGCGTGTTCCTCTGTGTGTCCATTCCTCCCCGATCTTCAGCAGCAGCACTCGTTTCCCCAAACGGCCCAACATGATGCACTTAATCAATGCACATTGATTGCAGCCCCATGGCAGCACAAGTGCTTCCACATTAGTCACAATTGTCGCCATTGCTCCCCGGGGCAGCAGCGGCCAGCCAGCGCCAAACCGAGGGCTCGAGCGGGACCCCCAACCGCTCGAGCGAAACCAGAACGGTGCGTTAATTTAATTGTGAAGAAGTGCAAACTTTTATTTAATATTTGTTTTGCCACTTTCGCTTCGCGTTTTGGGTTGGCTGGGTGTTGCGCGGGGTTTGCTTGTATGTGGTTTGGTGTGCGTTGTTGTTTTTTTTTTTTTTTGCTGCTCACTCTCTTACGCATCGGTTTAACATAAATTTATACCTTCTTATCATTTGAAGCCGGCGGGAGACGAGTGCTGAGCATATTTTGCAATGCAACAAGCTTTCCCGTCGTGCGCTTCCTACTGCTCTGTATCGTTGTTTTTTGCTCTGTCTGTTCACAGTTATTGTATTTAATGGTTGATTTTATTGCACCCGTTTGCAGTGCCGTGCCGTGCCGTCGACAGCATCTTAATAAAATGCATGTTTTATGGTGTTGCATACATTCTTCTTTTTTTTTGCTGCTGTTCCTTCCTTTGTCACGGTGTGGATGCTGTTAGTACAGTGGCACATGATAACTAGCATGATAACACGGGCGGTAACGGTCGGTTCGGTTGGCATGACTGCACGTGATCTTATCGACGGTGTCTGACGGCTATCTTGTAAATCGAATCACTCGATTGCACCCGCAGCTTTGTGTAGCCCTGTGTGCGCGTGTGGGAAAATTGGTTCACAAGATGCTACAGAGAAGAGGAAAGGGA
>KB667833.1:753474-765820 GCA_000349065.1 Anopheles quadriannulatus | reverse complement strand
TGAGAGATTGTTACATTATTTGTACTTTAAATCTTAAAAATTTAAAATCAAAATTTGGTTGCACGGTTCATGTTTACAAATCGTTTGACATTTTAACTGTAAAAAGGTTTAATTTTTAATTGTAAATCCTTGCTTTTTCATTTTTTCTTTTATGATTTTAAATTTTAAGATACAAATTGTGATTGTTTTGTTATTTTCTTTATCTTTATCTGTCTCTATGTTTAGGATTAAATTGTATGTTCTTGTTTTGTTTCTTGAAGATGAAACTCAACTTATTAGAAGTCAAATAGACTAATTGAACAACACTTTTCTTTATTTTGTCCTTCTTTTTTTTATATTCATTCTTTTTGTTTCATATTTTTACTATCTTTATTGATTATTGAAAAGTACTTTTTTGTTTTAAAAAAACATGTAAAGGAAACGCTTGTAATAATCTCCTCGACAGTAAAGAATATCAAGAGAAACTACTGCCATATTGCTTGACCCTGTTTATTACAACCAATGCTCATCGTCTTCTTCCAACCGACACTTATCCTTTCATAGTGCTTGCTCAATCCTTCTTCACCATATCTCCCCATCGGCCAAAATGTTAACCAAATGAATGTGATCAATTTTCCTGCATTTACATAAATTTCAATCTAGCCCCGTTCCGACGAAACGTCAATGGACGGGCGAGCGACACGGCGTGACCGAACGCCGTCGAACGAGCGTGGCGTTGGCGTCCTCTGCCCTATCTGTTGCTGCACCCTACGGTGTCAGCTGAGCGATCCCGTTGGCGCCACCAGTCGGTCCCACCAAAGCGGGTAACGTCTTCGGTGGGACCACCACGTCGCGATTCCACGTCTCCCGCTGACGAGCGAAGCCACACGCGGCCGCAGGTCACGATGGGAGCATACATCCCGTCGATAATCTGTCCATAATCGAGCCAATCATCGGCCGATGGCAGCCGTACGGGCCGTTTCGGTTGTCGCTGTGATCATCAACAAAGTTTGCAGCTTCCACGCTCATCCACTGCATCTATCAGCACCTTACACATCTCTCGATACAGTTTTACGACGAATAGGGAATAGGTTATGGTTTTTGTTTTCCGTTCCCCCGTCCCGCTCTACCTCATGATAACGAATGAAGATATCTTCTACTAATCTCCACTCACCCGTTACACTTGTTTACACGAGCTTTGGGTGGAAAACACACAACCCAAAGACCGTCATAAATTCCAGAAAATTTGCTCATAATTATCTCACCCACGCGTCCCAGGCTGAACCAAATCACCATTTCGTGAACGGCTAATCAGTGGCGCGCTAGGATGGAATTTCCTTATTGCTGAAACGCCGCGAGTATGGTTCGTGGGTGGTCGCGTTGGCGTTGGTCCAGTTTGTTTGGCAGAGCGAGTTGATTATGTTATGAGGAAAGTAATTAGGCAGTGTGGCTGTTGCCTAGGGACCGCTTTTTCCGTTGGGTCGTGACACTGACGTGTGTGTGATTGATCGGTTTTTGAGTGGATGAAGGGCATTTGTCAAAGTCCAAACGGGTAATATGATCGTCTAACAAATGTTAATGGGGGGGTGGGGGGTTAATGATCGTGCTTTGTTTTTGTAGGTAGCAATCCTATATGGTGTTTAATTTCGAAATGAGTAATTAATATCCAAAAATGAGTTTTACGAAAATTACGTCTACAGAAGTTTTTACATGGTTTTTTTTTGTTGTTTCCCCATGACTTTGATATGTTTCCCAATTTCAAACAAATACCTCTCAGTATTTAAGGACTTCTTCTTTCCTGTTTCTTGCGAGGTTATTCCGCGGTTCGATATCCAAGTACCTGAGCTCTTAACAACTAGTCCATAATTGTCATTCACTGCTTAATTCGATGCCTTAGGATCATCTATTAAGGCTCTATGCCCTATTATGTCCTATATTTTCTTGGCTAATTATTGAATCTTGACTTCCCATTAACTTTCTCATATATGTTACAATTGTTTCTCACTGCACTTGTTTTGGCAAGCGTGTCATCTCGAGATCCCGAATAGAATAAGCCTGATGTACAAGAGAGTATTCTTATCGTTTTGAGCATTATTGCAAAAAAAAATCAAACAATTGCAACTGATTCAAAAAACTTTGAGATGACTGAACGAACTGATGACTGAATTCTTATGAAATGATTCCCATATATAAAACCCAGGCAATACATCATGAAAAAGGCAGTTGGGAAGGATTGTAATGAGACAACTGCGTTTGCTTTTGATATGAAAACAAATTTACAGAACTATCTTTATATTACCCAAACAAGTTAGTTGATTGAGTTACAAGACTATTATTGTTCTATTGCCATCTTTTGTTGATGATTTCAGCTCACACATTGTATTCTATCGTCAATGTATTACTACTTGTTCATCTACACATTTAGCCCAATTTTCTAATAAATCAAATCACCGAGAACGGACAATTTAAACTGTTTGAGCGATATACCTTCATTGTAATGTTTACTTCTCTTCCTTCCCAGTACAGTATAGATCCGATTGTCATCTCTACTAATACAATTATCACAACAAAAAGCATGCACACTGTTTGCGGATAAACGGATTTACCGACGTTCCCGACGACGGCAAATCTTCTCATCAATACCCTGCCCAAACATTCCAAACATGCTTCCTAATCCAACTGTCCTACCGGGAACATTATTGGGACACTTTCTTCATCTGCGATAAAAGGCATTCTAACAGCCTGATGGTAAGCCCACTCCAGCGGCGAACCAAACGGGGGAAGCATAGCCACAAAAGGAAGCACTTAACATGATCGGTTTCTCTCGGTTCGGCTCGGTCCACTTTGTCACCGCCCGTGGTCCTGCGCCACGCTCCAGTGGAAAGCCTGCACCCGAATGCCATTGTCCTGTGAACGGTGGCGTGTCCGTACGTAAAACCGTACCGAACGCACCGACAAGCCATCCAACCAATCAAACTGTCCCATTCTTCCCCGCAACGCATTCATCCCGGGACGATTGGGGCGGAGGAGTGGGCAAGCCCGGGTGACATCGCTTACATGCATCGCCGGTGCAGAATGCAGTTTTGGGCAGTGCAGTGCACCGTTTTTGCGATCATCCGTAAAAATGACATTAAATGTTTTTGGCCGAAATTCCTTCGCATGTGAATGAATGTGTGTGTGTGTGCTACCTGTATCCCTTATCTGTCTGTCTGTCTGCCATTGTGCCAGCGTTGATCGGTTCACTTGCACTAGAGGGTTATGCAGGGCCGCTGTAGCTTCTTTTGCCGTGTACACCAGCAGACGCCGCATAATTTGTAATTATCTCGAACAACTACTCCGAAAATCCTTCGAATCGACCGGTGGTAATCCTCCGAATTGCTGCGCTTCAGTCTTGCCGAGTCTGTCTTCCATAAAGTGTGTGTGTTTGTGTGTGCTTGAGCGCTTTTTATCCTCAATCCCTGTCTTTACCGGCGTTTCAATTCAGATGCACCCGTTTGTGTGACATATTTGTTCGGCATCTAGAGCACACCGGACATCATCGCATTTCCAGCTGACAGTAAACAAACTTCCACCGGACCCACCATCTGGTCAGTGCCGTAGCTGGGCTGCACCAGTGGACAAAGAAACGGATTAAGCGGTGCAGAGTTTTTAAGGTTTTTTTTTGGCTGCGATTCCTTACTCCCTGGAGTACCGAGTACAAGTCAAAGTTGATCGCTTCCGGAGTGTGAGAGATCAATTACAGAGAACACGTTAATTGCCATCTCGAAACGCTCGACGGAAGAGCATCCTGGACACGGATAAGATTACGGTTTTTTTGTTTTTGTCTTTTGGCTTTCATAGATCCTGGGAAACTGTTTGAGAGTTTTCTTAACAGGTTGAGCGTGGTATACAGGTATGAACAGTGAAAAAAGGAGATATTTTAGAAATATGAGAGATAATTATTTGAATATAGATGTATGATTTAGTTATTAAGGTTCCGTTACAGAAATTCCTCCAGACAACTGTGATTTTGAAACAATTTAAACAACAATATTTTGTTTCTTTTCATACATATATTAAGCTTCATCTCCTTGTTCTTCTTTTTTTACAATTATTCAAGATATTGATGAATGTAGGTCAGGTGAACGAAAAGAAAATTTTAAAACCAATACTTGAAATTAACTAAAAGTCAATACTAAATACGTTTGGAGTAAAGTATCCGGTATGTAAGTTAGGGAAGAAAAACCTAGCACTAAATGCTTACAGAGTTTTTCTCTTTATTCCAAAACTTGCGGGACCATAGTAATTCTATTTGCTCATCAGGGTAAATTGGCCTAATAAGAGTCATGATACAATAACAAACCCAATACAATCAAATAAGTAAAAACTACATTGGTAGACGATTTAGATTACAAAACATACAACTAGAATAGGGCCATATAGTGCATGACGCGTGTGTTGGCGATCTACTAGCAACAAATGATAATATTTGGACACTTAACGTGCTACGTAGAACAGGTTGTAGGGTATAAAAGGGCTACTTAAAAAGAACAAACTCTTTTAAGGTAAAGAAGAACCGTATGGCAACATTTGCAAAAATTCCAAAAAGCTACCAAAAGGCCGAAATACCACGTGTTTATTTATTTGTTTATTTATTTCATATATAACCGACGGACCATCGTGTCTAATCGGTTATTTGCATATAAACCAAGAACTATAAACATTACCTACAAATAAGGTATAATTTAGTGACATTTAGAGCTTACTACTTTGAAGTTTGATGGCTTTTTATAGAGAGATCCTTAAACAACCTCAAAAGCCCATCATCGTTAAAACCAATTCGCACTCCACATTAAGCAAAGTGCTCTTGGGATGGTGACAAAAAAAGGATGACATACTTTACCTCCCATTAACATCCGCTTCACAAACCGTGCAACTAGCGAGCAAATGTATCCTCCAAAAAGAAAACAAGAACAAAATCAGACTCCAGAAGTATAAAAGTGAACCACTCTCAAATTAACTACTACCGCTTCAAACCCCAACCCAGTCGTAAGTGCTTTGGGCGGCTTTTTTGGCGCTGCTGATTTGGTTTTTTTGTTTGTTTTTTTTTTTTTCACTGCAACAGTTGCACCACCTCATCAAGTGCCGTCTTCGTGGAGTGTTTGTTATTGTTGCTGCTTTGCCTCATTTTCACGTCGGATCATTATGATTCTTGCATTGCTGTCGTGCCTCTGTTTGCCAAAAACAAAGAAAGCAGGAAAGCCACAACAAGCATCGTCTTGTTGGGACGTGGAGCATTTTTTGGGAGCATTAGCATGGAAAGCTTTGGCGTCATTTTAATCATCCACTAGAGGCCGAGCTAGTGGCAAATGGTTAAGCGTGTGATGGAAGTGCACAAAGGGATGTTTATGGGGAGGGAGGGGCATTGTAAAGCGTCTGAATTGACTCTTGTTTCAAAATAAATTGAGTGATAAAAAGGGCACTTTATTCACAAAACGATTACAAAACAAACTGATTTTTTTTGAATTCATAACTTTTAAACCGTTGGTTTGTTTTTTGGTATTGCTGTAACAACTCCCATTTCCAGTGTGACCACTACATTCATTTGATATCACAAGCAGATGCCACACAAGTGCATTCATTGTAGCATTGCTCTTCCACCTTACTCGAGATTTAAATTAAGCTTACATCCCCCAAAACAAAAACCGAATAAATGCACACGAAATGGCATCCACCAAAAATGAACAAACAGCTCCTGCAACAGTCCCACACGTCACACAAACCCCGACACTGTTGGGGTTTCCTGTCTGGGGTAGCGTTCCCTTGCGTGAAAGGGTTCAACGCTGTCCCTCTTCAATTCAATGCATTATCGCATTATTGAAGAAAACACAAACACGCAGCAAAGCGAAAATGGCAAAGTGTTAAATCCCCTTGTACCGATGATGATAATAATAATAATAATGGCCGCCCTCGACCGGCTTCTTGCTGGCCGGGGTTGCCCGGCTTGCCGGCGGCTCGTGTGTTTTGTGGCTGTTCGAATCGGTGCTGACATTCAGATATTTATCGCTGATTGGATGACAAATTGGGTGTTTTGTTTGGAAGGGGTTTCCTGGTTGCAGGGACAAACATTCCACACTACAATTATAAACCGTATTAGAGGAAGCTTCACTCCATTTGTCAAACAGCTCAATTTAGCACGTTCGACGCTGTCATTCCACGCGCATTCAGCTGTCTAAGCAGGCCTTGAAAATGAATGCACTGCAAAGGAAGGGCTTTTCGAGCTCGAGTGACAAGTGCTGACGGAGCGTCTGTGCCTACTGCGTAGCTTGGGACAAGAGCCGTCTAATGAAATTACAACAGTAAGCTTACAAAACAGGTGCCATTTCACTTATAGCTCAGAAAAGTTCCGATTATTACTTCGATCATTTACTTAACATTAAAATCCACCTCCTTTTTCCTTGCCACTCAATCAACAGCTTCGTTACAATGTTCCAATATCGTTTTACCTTACCCGCTCGACCAAGCAAAAAATCTCAACCCTCGTGCAGTCCATCAACATCTATCAACTGGCTGAAAATCCGTCGTAAACATACACAAATAAACTCCCCACCCCGCTGGGACTGTTTCACCGCCTCACATTGCGCGTGTAAGCAGATTAAATCCGTGCAAAGGTTATCCATTGTCACCGAAGGATTAGCGGCGCATCCCCGCCCCCGCCCGGTTGGGGTGGAGTTCGGAGCAGGGGGTTCGTTATTTCAGTTACCCGATTCAGACCAATCCGGGGGCTCAGAAGTTGTCAACGCTTGTCGGTTTTTGCGGCATATCACACCAACACATTAGTTGTAGTTTTGCAGATTAATCGGCAGCCCTGTTTAAGCTCGATTTACGCCACTGTAAGCCGTAAATGTGCTGTTTTGTGGCTTCGATAGGGATTAACTCGATGGGGGGGGGGGGGCGGATTCGGAATGTAATCTCATTATTGTTTGTAGAAAAATGGATCCGTTTTTTTTCATGTTTCAGGTGGTGCGGGCGTTGCTGTTATTTTTTTTTATTTGCTGCAACATATTTTGAGTTATAGCTGTTGCTTTTAACCAATCTATTCTGAGAAGTGTTGATATTTAGCACAGTCTTTGTTTTTAATAAAAAGAGGTAAGTTAGTCTGTGCTCATATCATCAATAATAAGCGCAAAAGGTCATACTTTACTTGGGCTAAGTAACTGTAAAAGATTGCTTCTTTATGATCATGGAAGCCTTTTTGGAGATTAATAACATTTTTGCACAAGCGCTATACCCTTTCAACCTACTTGCACCACTTCACTACAGCCATCTTATGCACTATTTTCCCATTTCTTATTCCTGGTCCTCAGTGCAGCTACTTTACACAATAGTAACACGCACACAGCGTACGATCCTCTACTCACCAAGCTAACTACACAAAACGGCTGTACAAACCTAAGATAAAAGGCTCTTTCTAGATTAGCATCCGGGCACCGGGCAACGAGGACACAGATAATTAACGGAACAAGATTTCACCGGTAGAATCGCTCTCGGGTTGGCGTCGATCGTACGCAGCATCCTACGGGTGGTTGCATTTGTTTACCGCTTTGCCAACTGTCCTAGTGAGCAACGACAGAAACGGAAGGAAGATCCTTAGTTGTGTGTGTGTGTGTGTGTGTGTGTGTGTGCGTTTTTTCCCTCTTCTTTTGTTTCCTTAGCAATCACTGCTGCCCTAGAACTCAACCAAGACCCAAGGGTTTGAGTACTACGTAAATAGAACGCTACCGCTACCATGTGACGACGGGGTCGAGTGGATAACAAATAGTTAAGCAGAATAAAAGGTATCCGTGCGACCCGCAATGCGTTAATGGTCCGTCGAGCAGAAATGCCTGTCAGCATGGCATCCTAGACGAGCTGCTGAAGAAAGAAAATGTGTTGCAAAATAACGACATTCGGCTCTGGTTGCTAGGAGAAAAAGGTCCTGCTGTGAAAGATGGTAGCGACAATGCTGATATTGTACGCATTCCACTCATCTCGCTCTATTTGCTGGTAGTTCCAGGTGTGGCTGGAACGAGTTGAACTTGCACTTTGGAAAAGAAGAAAAAAAAACTGATCATGAAATATTACATCGAGTAGGAATAGGTGAAAAATAGAAAAATAACGAAGTATAACAAATATGCATGCATTCCTTCTTCAAAATGGCTTAAAAGGCTATAATATTTCAAAGATTTCCATCAGGAAAAATCCTCAAACTGCTCAAAATGCGTTTAGTGTAAGTGATTTATATAATAAATAAAATGAAGCTTCACTAAGACAAGTTAATTAGATATGAATAGAAAACGTTCCTTTAAATCGTCTTCCAGTCAGGCTAATGTTTGAATGATTCTGAACACCTTAACGACTTCAAACTAAGCTAAACTAAGCTAGTTGCCTTATTTTTGTTCGAAAGATAGATTTGACTTCATTTCATTCACAAGGAACAAACACGTACCACTAACTGAGATATTCTTTGCTTTCCATTACATGCCCAGTTCAGATCAATCTTTATTCTATTTGTTTGGTGCTACCTAACACGTACGCGCTCGTAGTGTAAAGATCGCTTACGACTGGCAGCGAAAGAAAAAAGAGGAATCAACCCCCCCAAAAAAGCATCGCTTCCAAATCGCCCTTACAACCTTACATTTGTCCTCAAATTACGGCCCACTGTCACCCACCACCCGTTCGATGATGCATGTAATTTGGCTCGCCTGCTCAACCGCGTCCCGGGGCAAGCACATTCCAAACGGGGATCGGTTTCCCAGGGCTCTCACCGTAGCAAGCGCTGGCGCTGGACACGGTTAGTTTACCCTAATCAATCATGTAATACGGGTAGCGAGCGTGGCCCCGAATCACCGTCACCGAATCAACCTTACTGGCAGCAGCGTTTTGTGTAAGATTTGCCCCGGCCTGGTTTGGCTACCGCATCACCCTTGCGCCTGGTTTGCGGCCACCGAAGCGCCAGGCGACATCCCTTTCAGCCGACCTTCACCGGCTCAAAGTCAACCTGTCAATTACAATGAAATTTGTTGGTGGATCTGTCATTTGCTGGTCGCGCCGCTTGATAGAAACAGAGCGCTAGAAGGCAGGAGCAGTTGCATGAAATACGACCCCGGACGAAGGTGAAATGGATAAGAATTAGATTTAAATACAGTGTACCGACGTTAGGTTAGCGGGGTGATGATTAAATTTCGACTCACGAGCGATGTTATTTTAACGAGATGAGCGTGGGAATCCTACAATCTCCTTAGAATGATCATAAGATTCTATTGATTATCAAGGGTTCGTATTATTAAGGTGCCTTTTTTGTTTGTTTTAATTTACCATTATACTAGGGCCAAGATAACGGTATTTCCAAAATCAGTGCCAATTTTATTCAAATGTTGATTTTTTTCTAAACTACTTTTAGAGCTATCTATTCTAATTCCTAGCCTTTCGACTAGCACGAGTTCGGATAAACAGAGTCTTTGAAATTTCGCAGTTCTTGGAGCATTTGAAATTGGGCGCAATTTTGCACGAACTACAACTAAAACTGCGAGTACTTTTTCATCTAACTATCAAAACTTTCCCACGCTTTTTGATCTCAAATGTTCTGGATGACTTGATCTCTGTATTCTATAGACCAAGATCTATTAAGGAGAACAGGTCGATGCAAAGCCCGTTGCTAGGTTGCCATTTTCAGCTCGCTTTTGACAGTTTCATGAAAAAGTGTTTACAAAAAAACGGCTAATAGTTAACGTGGAAAAGGTTACGAATTTACTATTAGGAGGATTATATTGGTTAAATTTCTTGTGGTCAATCACTTTTGGAGAATAAAGGAGAAGTAATTGCAGTTTTCTCTGTATTCAGAAACATTGATAACCTTTTTAATTGTTTGCCATTCCGTAACCACGAATCACTACTGTTTGTAAAGGTCCTGCTGGAAGAACGAAAAGTTTAACAGGCATAAAAAAGCACAGTACATGTTCCAACAGGGTAAGAGAAGTCCTATTTGCTTTCAATTAAACACTGAGAGTAAAACGAAACATCCAATCGGCACACACTGGTACAATGTGCATACCGTCCTTTGCTTATTAATGGGGGACGAATGATAAGTGAGATCCTTGGATTATATCAGCCATTTAATATTCTAATTGGATTCTTATTCTTATAATATTCTAAAAGGAAATGAGTGCAAAATGTTGAACAAAACTCTTATTCATTCAATAGCAACGTCCATCGCTAGACATAAACAATGTTCACTTTACCTGTCAAAATTTTTTCCCATGGCTTTCTGTCAATTTACTCTAAACGCATCGACCTGTTCCCTTTCAAAGACCTTGCTATAGACTTTGAGCACGGATATACGGACAGCCAGATATAAGGTACACGGATAAACGGCGTCCCACTGTGCATCCATGTAGGAATATCAATACAATTGTTAGAGATTTAGTAACTAATTGAAGCTTCTTTACTGTTTATTTGGATTTTCTTAGATTGCCGTTCGAGAAACAATTATCTATTAGATCTCTAAGAACTAAGAATCTTAAAGCCTCTCTACATCATTTTCTACTTTGAGATATCCTTGCAATATCTATACCAACACTTCCCGAGTTCGCGAACCTTTATCGATGAAATGACAATCCAAAATACTACTTCCACCTCCCCTATGCACCAAAGCAATCGAGTAAATGTATTCCGAACAGTATCGGAAGCTGGAGTACGTTTGCCAAAAAAATAAAAGACCTTCCCTTTTTGCCGCTCTTATTCACACCCAAAGTGATGCACCATTCCCACCGTACACCATCAGCCAGCCCTGCATGGTAAGAAGAAAAGTGCTGCGCCGAAACTCATCCGGATATCCGGTGCTGCGCCAGCAATGGGAAGCAAAAGACGCACCGCTATCATCGTCGGTATTCAAAACGTTGCACATTTTACGAATTTGTTTCCCTGGAACAGAGGGTACGCTCCCTGCGGTGGCTACGGAGACAAATTCGAACCGGAGATACCCGTGCGCCGGCCCCTGGTTGCCCGCCGCTACACCGGATGCAAAAGCAAATCAAGCACACGAGGGAGAGACTGGCATAAGATGAGAAGGAACAACAAATGCTACGCAAAAATTCATCCAGCGAACTAATGCACGGAAGCGTGGAAACGCAGCCAGTGATCACGTGGCACGTGGCTTTAAGTGACAATTAGAGGGACAATGTACGGTTTCGGTGTCCGAGGAAAACCACTTCATCCCACTGCGGAACGCTTGGAAGCGGCAGTAGCGAGTAGCAGCAGTTCCGTTTTGTTGGTAAGAAATTAAAGTTAATTGAAACGACGCACACAGACGGCGTGCGGCCTGACACTGGTGAAGCGGTTTATGGTCCCCGGTTTGATGGATGACATTGGTGGTGGCCGCGTTGCCGACGACAAGTGACCGGATCTTGCGCTGCCTTCCGGTGCTGGCATCGGTATTGCTTTGCCGAAATTGAATGTGTATGAAAATCGCAAAGACTTTAGGAAAGCGCTTTTGCGCAACACATTTCAACGTTGGTTTATAAACGTGAATGGCACACTACTGAACAGTAAATGTCAAACATATTTCCATGAATGACAGCTGTTTGTTTTTGTATGTGGTGTTACTTTGCTCTTACTTACACCCCGGCAGTCTTACCCATCGCTCGCATCTTTAGCGAATGGATCGATCCTACCCGTACGATTAGAGAAAATTCATTTTGAATAATACATTTCCGGTAATTATCGGTGTCCATTGTACACCGGGCACAGCAGAGACAGAGACCCTTTCGGACACGTTATGCACCGCTGTTCCAACACACACACACACACACGCTCCACCTGGAACCGGGATTCCGTGCTAGATGATGTAGTGTAGCTAATGATTTATGCACACGTACGATAAGTGCCGTACGGTACGGGCGAACTTCCGCACGTCAAATATTCATACCGTTTTAGATATCATTTTCCTGATCATCCCCGTACTCCCCCAGCTCGACACCACCGGCAAGAAGCGATTACGCCATAAGCTCCCGATCAAATGGTGGAAAATCCACCGGGAATGTTCGTTCGTAGCTCGTGTGCAGGAAATGGTGGAAAGTTTTAGTCCAGCGCGATGACGTCTCCGTTGCGCTAGGAGCGTTTTTCCAATGTCCTGGGACAGTGGGGGGGATGTATGAAAACTCATCGGAAAATGCCCCCGGAAGTTCCGTGGAAGTCAGCTATTCGTGGCCGAAAGGATGCTGACCAGGCAGCCCAGGCAAACCGAGGGTCTAATAATGAGTGGGCGAGTGCCAACGGATTCGGTGAGCGGAAGCGATCTAGACATCTTCTGACGTTTTGAGAATATCAAACGTTACCATGGTTACGATTG
>KB667833.1:714971-731425 GCA_000349065.1 Anopheles quadriannulatus | reverse complement strand
TGTTCTCCTTAATAGATCTTGATGTAAATACAACATTTGACAGCTGTTGAAGAACATCATCTAGTAAGCAATGACATTTTTTGTAAACATTGGAAATTGACTGGGAAACCCCTGTATCGTATAAAATGAGTAAACTTTATAGTTTTACCTTAATTAAACGTATAGCCAGTACTTCTAAAAAAAGCTAGATAATATCACATGAATAATGCATTGTATTTACATTTTAAGTGTCCTTTATTTCAATTTTGAAGGAGAAAAAAAACGCGCTTCATTACACTTAAAAAATCATTTTAAAACACTCCTTGCGTAAGATCACTCCACTGCTACAGCTTAATATCAATAAGCAAACATTTATAACCGCTATTGATATTTCTATATTATAAATAAACCCGAGGATCGTTTCATATTTCACAGTTCGGCCGCGCCTGTTCCTTTACGCTCACTTCCTTTCCGTGTGTGTTGTTATATTGAATCTCCTGACACAAATCATCACTAATCGCACGCAAAAGGTGTGGCCCGTGCGTACAAGACACCTCAAAACTGCATTTCCATTCGCTCCGAGCCTTCGGCCGATTTTATCAACCCGAACCAACCTGTGGGGCCGTGTAGTCGGACCCCGTCTGCGTTGTCCCTCGTCTGCACGTCTGCTTTTCCCAGGAAAACATCTTATTAATCGCGCCCTCTCATAACCACACGTGTTATGTATCACCTTTGCAAAGGAATGAGAAAGATCAAAGCGATTGCGAGCATATTCGGCAGGATCGGCAGGCCAGCTTATCCGGCCGGTCAAACGAGACACTCCCTGGGCGGTGTCGTGCTGCGTGAACAAGCATTTAGAGCTTGGAATTTGCAACGAGCTGCAAATGGTTGGAAGTAAAGAAACGCCCGCGCCAAGTCCTCTTATCGCGAATGACCTGATCGAGAAGACCGCGAAGGTATGAGAGAGAGGTTGTAAAACGATCTGCAAAACGTGTGATCATGAGTTTAACTGAAAGCATGCATTATTGCAATTAACAGAATAAGAAAACGATGTGTCCTTTAAGGAAGAAAAATGATGAAAATTAAAAAAAAAGTCAACATTTTTCACCTCTTTAACACTTGTTCCCTTTCAGATTGGTTCCACCTGCATACTTAAAAAACGGAAAAAACAAAGCACAACACGGTATAAGTCACTTACATACCGTTCACCATCATCACCTTTCGGTGTACCGAAAGTCGACGGGGCGATCAGTTACAACAGATGACATAAAATATGGCCACATCCTGTACACAACTCATCACGATACTAATCACTTCCCCCGCAAAACCCACCCACACACACACACACACGCACACAATCGCTCGTCCGATCCATTTGAATGCAACAATGCGGCGTGGTGTGAAACGTCGGAAGAAAAGATGACGTGCAAAATGATACACGCTTCTGCTCGGTCAGTTCACCTGCGTACGGCACGGGCAAGGGCTGCAAGAAGACATATTAAGAGAAGAGAAACCTATCGCAAAAAAGAAGAAAAAAACCCTCAACAACTCATCGATGCCACACGAAAAGGAAAAGGTGCACAACGGCTCATGAAAGAAAGCAGAAAGGTGTGCAAAATGTGGCTTAATAAAATAGCAACAACAACAACAGAAGAAAAAAATCGTAAACTCACTGGTAAAACAAACAGACTAACATGATGAAAGATGGTAACAAAACATAAAACATAACAGAAAAAAAAGTAATAAAAAACCAACAAACAAAAACCCACACGAAAAGATAACAAACACGCGCTCACTCGGTGGCGGGAATGGGAACAAGCAGGCAGCGAAAAACGATAGTGCGCGATCAGTTAAAATGCGACATGCGAAACAAAAACGCAACAAAACAGCCGAGCAAAAAAGGCAACCAGCACACATTACACATTGTTCGAAGTGTAAAACGAAACACACCTTGCTCTTTTTCGTTCGGTTTTGCCGGTTTTGGTCGTGATTTATCTGTTACTGTCGCTGCTCGGCTCACCATCGACGCTGGGGACGATGAGTGCAATGATGACGATGGCAGAAAACCTCAACTTCAAGCCCCCATGGTTGAACGAGCGGAAGGGCTCGTGTTGCTTCCCTCATCATGCAGGCTGCCGTTTATTCCCCATACTGCACGTGAACGTGAATGAAACGTGCCACGTCTTCCGTGTCTTCCGCGGATGGTGAAGATGCTACATTCGTTTAGAAGAGGTACAACAAAAAATGGTTAAAAAAAAACATCCAAAACCTGTCGAATGTTAGATCGTCAAATACAGCAGCATTTTGTGAATGGGTAAAAAACATAACTTCTCAAAAAAAAAACCCACCCCCCAAACAAAAGTGCACCTCAAAAAGCCATCATGTTGCAGTGTTTTGTGTTGTGAAAAGGAACCCCCCGCTTCGTCATCACTCACCACATCTCTACACCGCCGTTCAAAGCCATTATGTTGCACAAAATTTGAATCCACACCATAAGGAACACCACTTTGTGTGGCGCTTGCCCCCCCCCCCCCCCCCACCGAAATGACGTTGCACTTGAGTGCGGATGTACGCTCCCGCCCAATGAGCTTTTCGTTTGCGCTCGCTGCACTCGGTGTTAGAATAAATTCCCCAGCTGCAGCGATGCAACAGGAGGCCCAAGCTCGAAGCCCAAACTTCTAATGGAATGTGAAAAACAATGTGCGCTCGTGAGCATTACTGCTGTTGCATTATTATAACGTTTTGGGAAACGGCCTGTGCCACAGACAGCGGGGTTTTAGTTTGCTGACGGGCCAAATCCCCACAAGATTGTGGAGGCGTTAGCAATTTAGCGTTTTGATGCACTTCAATGCGCACAGTTTGTTTTGTTGCATTTTGGATTTGATTGTTTTCCGCTTCTTGTTGGGAGATTTTTGCCTGTGGATTTTAAGAAACCATACCAACATAAACAATGACATTGTTACCTTTACAGATTATGTTTCGATCAATTTGCTTCATTTAATGAGTTAATTGTGTTAATTTAAAATCAAGCAAAAACAGTAAATTAATGTTATTATATTTGCTACAAAAAAATAATGCTTCTTCGCTTCACTGATTAAAAATTAAAACATATATTCACAAGCATTTTGTTTAATTAATTGCACCTGTTTTCAATTGCTTTGTAATTCTTTTTTTAACTATCTTTTGTCATCTGCCATCTTTTGTTTCTGAGTTTTCCTTTCTGATTTCACTTGTTTCATTTGTTGGTTGATCACTTTATTTTGCTTTTACACGATTTTAACCTATAAGTGTTCAGAACAATAACTTGTCAACATTCTTTCTTTATTTTGAATCAAGTCTTGCCAAGTTTTTAATTAGTAAAAAAAATGATTATTATGATACAATAGGCAATGTTGGGGCCGGTCTGGTGGTACAGTCGTCAACTCGTACGACGTAACAACATGCCCGTCATGGGTTCAAGTCCCGAATAGACCGTGGCCCCATACGTAGGACTGACTATCCTGCTTATGGTAACAATAAGTCACTGAAAGCCAAGCTTACTTCACTAGTGAGTACAAAGGCAGGCCTTGACCGACAGCGGTTGTTGTGCCAAAGAAGTAGAAGAAGACAATGTTCAACGTCACAAGAGCACCAAATAGCGTCCAGACAATCCTTTTTTCTTTCAAAATAGTTCCGACTGTCGGAAAACGGCCATAGCAAGATAAGCAAAGTAAAAGCAAGTAAAAGTAACAATATATTTCCCCATTTTTTATTTGAAAAAATGAATGCTTTGAAGCTATGTCTAGCGTTTGATGTTGGTTTGATTTGGGTTTTTTTGTTATTAATGGTTAAAGTTCCTAAAGAACAAACCTATTTGCACCGTTTTGCCTACACACAATAACAGATACAGTGGAACCCCTCATAACGAGTACGCGTTATAAAGAGCAAATCTCAATGCTTAACAAATACCTCTCATAACGAATAGAATCTCACATAACAAGTAACCTCTTTTGTGTTCCTGGTGCGGTTTTTGGTGCCGTTGTGAAGATCAAGATCGGTAGCTTTCGCAGGATTTCTTTGATTTTGATTATCTGTCAGGCAAATAAGAACTTCGATGCTAAGCAATCGTTTAATATAATACTATTGCCACGAGGAAAAGTGCCGTATAGTTGTATGGGGCACCACACATATGTAGTATATGAGGATGAGAGTTTCTAGAGCGGTTTTGATTGTGGATCTTTTTACATAAACCGATCTTTTTCATTTCTTCAGACATTGTTCATTATTTCAGATCTGTACATTTATGGTCGTGGCACCAATTATTTGACTTTTCATACAAATCATATGGAAAAGAGCCTTCCGCATAACGAATTTTTCATATAACAAGTGAGTCACTGCAACGGATTAAACTCATTATGAGGAGTTCCACTGTATGTTCAATCAAAGAACATTGAGTGCAGTGTAGAGTACGATTAAAAAAAATCAGTTTTGTTCAAATACGCCCAGATCAGCTCATCACTTTCAACTCCAGACCGCTTGCTTCATATCACAGTGGCTTTAAAATTCAAAATGTCATCGTAAAATATGCGTAACAACATGCAACCGGTTCAAGATTAACTTTGCAGCCATGTAATGCCTGCACTGCGCCCGACTCAATCGGTTCAAGTCGCATACTAAAGCCTGAAACATCATGAAAAGCGCCACACTCAAATCTTCATCCCTTTAGCAATCGAAAATCGTTCAAATATTCGGAGACGGTGGGGAATGGGACGGTAAAAAAAAATGTGTTCCCATGTCGCTGTCCAGCAGCTCTATCTCAATTTTCAACCAAACCGTACGGTAGAAGAAGCGCAAGATGAGACGTAACAAAGCATACTCACACACACAAATCCCCGAACATGATACGCTGTCGGTGAGGAACACAGTGGAACAAGATTCTAAATTACAATCACCACACCGGGCGGCGTCCGGGCTGAAAGATGACCACCCGGGAGAAATAAAATTATTGGCCTGTAGGGTGGGGGGAGGGGGCATGCAACACGGGTCAGGCAGAAAGGGAACAGGGTGGATCAGGCTCAGCCCGGTACGGATCAAAAGTGACCCATCAAAGCCGGGAGCCAAATCATTTCATCCGGCGAAGAGGAATTTGCCGAAGAGTGCCGCATCCTTAGCCCTAGCAAAGGACTCGCGTACCGCAAACAACGGCGAGCCGGCCAGCCCATGGAGATGGTTGGAAATAAAAGAAAAGATCACAAATCCGAGAAACAGAAACATCCATCTTCAGCTCAGTAGCAGCAGCGACGACGACGACGACGACGACGACCACGATGACGACTGACGAGGATTGATTAAAGGAACAATGCCAATGCATGTAAGCGGCATAAAGGGAAATTGGCTGACCAAATGCAGGACAAAGCGAGAGACGCAACTAGACGGATCCTTTCGCTTCGCAACTGCCGAGTGAATCGTCGGGGCTTGCATAATCCCCGTGCAGCTCGTCCCCGAGGTCTACGGTCCGCCGACTACGGCACCGTCGACGACGATTGGCGAAATGTCAGCAAAGGACACAAAATACACAGCAAATGAAATCTCAACTCCCAAGCCCAGCCGATACACACATTCCAATGTTTCCAATTCTCGGGAAGCGGGATCGGCGAGCAAAAACAAACGAACGTTCCACCCGGGGACCCGTGTCTGAACGTGCAGAACGGAGCAATCTCGGACACAGCAAGACCGACGTCGGATATCGGAAATCGGGCGTCACCGTAAGAGCAAAAAGCAATCAGGGTAGGAGGAAAACTTTGTCGTCCGTGTCGTCCGTCAGAAACAAGACACTGAACGTCCTGAGTGAGCCACACACACACACACATACACACACGTATGGGCTGTCCAATTCAGAAGCGAGGGGAGAGAACAAGTGGTTTAAAAATTGTTGTTCCCTGGCTATGTCGATGGTGACGAGCCACGGATGCCACGGACGGTACACCGGGCATCTGCATCAAGATTACGCCAGCGGCCAATCGCCAATACAAGGCCGTTCCCGTTGCTCCAAAACGTCGTCACTCAACGTTCATCGTCTAGCATTCCGGTTTCCGTTCATCAGTTCATTTGGCAGAAGCTCAGAGATCGCCCAGCCTCGTACGGGTCCAGTGTGCAATCGGAATCGGCCCCAGGGCGACGGAGATTGATGGTTGTCGATTAATAATCCAATCGGAACACATCGGGAGGCACTAGCAGAGCATATTGTCAACCGGCCGGTAACTTCTGTGGCTAAACGATGATCAGGTGACAATCATTCTGAAACGGACTTTTTGAAAATGTTTGGATGACTTTGGTTGTGTGGTGTGATCAAAGCGGGACGTTTAAATTATTGTAGAATGCATACAAGGGAGTTTTTGATTTATTTGGTTTATAATTTAAAACACGCCGTGTTCAGGTTTGATTATTACAAGAAAACGATTAAGTCCAATATATTTTGAGTTTTGGTTAATATTTGGGTCGTCTATTTAGTACTACGTTTGTTAATGCCTTTCTCATTACATTTTCATATCTTGCCAAGCACTCGTATCTAATCTGCGACTGCGACTTGCACTAAATATCAATATAATAGTATCAATAATATCCACATTATTATTATTTTGATTTAAGTCCAAGGAAAAGCTAAGAAAGGTGAACTATTATTGCATATGGTCTTAGCTTGAAAACAAGAATAATATTGTTTTAAACAACACAATCAATCGCAATTATTAGCATTCCTAGCAAAAATATAACTAATAACATTTGAATAATAATAACACATTTATTCATTTTGTTTATTTATTGTTCACTAATAACACGATGGGAGAAAAAGTCTTACGATAAAAAAGGAAGAAAAAAAGCAATATAACATTCTACCATAGGAAACATGAGGAGTGAATAAAAGGGGTAAAGGCTAATTCAATGTTAAACAATTTAAGATAGCAAACGATAAACAAACAATAAACCAATGAGAAAGTTATGAATGTTAGTAATAGTTTCTTGTCACAAATACCTTATAAATGAAGTTAAAAAGATCATAGAATTAAAAAGATAATCTTATGAACAAATGGCCTATGCAAACACTTCAATTATGTTTGGAAAAATAGTACAAAATTCGTTAAATTGATAGATTATCGCATTTTTATGGTCTTAATTCCATTCTGTTGCAGCAAAATTTTGCTTTTATTATTCAAGAGAAATGGCCCGAAAAGACCTGTTTAAAACTAGAGGAAAACTTTAAGTTTTACTACTGCTAGATTTGCTTATATGTAACTGTTAATAAATCTCAAAATCAACATACACAATTAAATTGCTTACTACAAAAATCATTTAGCCAAATTTATTATGAAAAATAAAATTCACCAAAAAGGTAACGATGTAAACCACTCCTACAGAAACATTCGCCACACATTTACAAAAAAAATCCCTCTTCAGTGCCAACAACATAAGCAAAAGAGAAACATTTTAAAATGCACCACCTTTCATCTTTGTTGCAGTGTAGACCTCTCGTCGGGCTCCAGAAAAAATGCAGACAAACACACAGACACACACATACACACACCATGGACGGTGGCATAGTACCCGGCGTGAACAGTGTCCCGAAACCTGCTTCTAATTGTCGGCATATCACACATTAAAATTATATAATGTTTGCCTTTCACTTCACAATTGCCCTGGAGAGAGAGAGAGAGAGAGGGGTGGGGCGGGGAATAGACACGCGGGAGCGCCACACAATCCGGCGTTGAAGTCATTTACTCAACTGTTATGCTAATATTTATGTGCATCACCAACACCGAATGCGAGCACAGAAACAGCAGCAGCAGCAGCAGTGAAAGAAAAACAAACCGTGACAAAACAAAACACACACACACGTTCTGGAATGGAAGCAGCACAGTGTGAAGGGGACGGGAGGGAGCAATGGTTATCCTGCCCGGGATTCAGCTCGTAGCCGTAGGATGACAACTGGGGGGGGGGGGGAACCGGGGCAAGTGATACATACATATTTATTTAGATCTAGACACATAGCACAGCTGGAAATGGGCCCCAAGTGGCAGTGCAATGGGTGGTGGAAGCGTAGGGGAGGAAGGTCCTAGAACTTCACACTGGAAACGGCAGGCAAAACGATTCCACATGCCAAGGAAAAATGGCGTCCCCTTTCCGACAATCGCCACGAGGGGGAGCAGGGAAAGAAGGCACAGTTCAGTTCAAAAAGGCACTTGTATGCCTGCGGTTATGATGTCTTTTATACACGGGACCGTCCCCAAGAATCCGCATAACGACCAAGCGGGGTGAGATATGAGGATGGAGGGGGGGGGAGGGGAGGATTGGAGAGAAGGTAATCTGAATATACACACTCACACTCAACCACCCACCCACCCACCAGCCTTCCTAAAGATGGCAGCGATCCCCCCGGGGAGGGCCGGGGTCAGAATCTGAATTCTGTCCTTCTGTGACGGCGGGGACTGTAGCAGTCCCGGCACAATGGTCGGTCGGTCGGTTAGTGGCGCTCGACTTCTATTTATTCAGCCAGGCAATCAGTGTCCCATCTTGACCTCATGAATTATTATGCCATACAGAGGAGTATCATTTCCATTTATGCATGGCACAATCCAATCTGATATGAAAAGAGCTGGGAGCGGTAGGAAGGTCCTGAAGGGTCCTGGGTGGGGTGAGAGTGAGAGGGGGAGGAGGGGGAGGGGGGGTGAGATATAGCATCTGGCAAAAAAGGATCTTCCCGCTACTCCCCCCTCCACCGTTCGAAACAATTCTCAGTCCCGCATTCCATCTGCTCTGTGTCTCACCGGGTGATGGAACTTTATCTAAGGTTTTTTTTTTTTATTTGTCCCGTTGTCCGTTATGTTTGGTCGCATTCGAGTCTGGTCAGAGAGAGAGGTATTGATGTGTGTGTGTGTGTGTTTTTTTTTTGGTATTTGTAGTTCTTTTTTCTCAATTTTTACATAGCAAATCGAGTGAATTTGACAAAACTTGGACTTCAGGTTCTCTACTCCCCGAGTTTTTAGCACTTCTCGGACTTGCCCATGTCGGACACCTCATTTGCTGGATGGAAGCTACCGGGCAAACAGGGCAACAGCGTTTAAGGAGCAAAAGAGATTAAGGCTCGAACAGGCAACTCATTCGTTTCCTTTTCCAAGCCTGCTTGCTACCACCCCACACTTTCAAACAACACTTAAAAGCACGCCAGTGGGGTTTTCGGTCCCGGTTGGTCGTTTGGTAGTGTCCCCTCTCCCCCCGTGCACTGAAGTGTTGGGATCGCAATGGGGCTGCGATGATATGTACATATTTACCTACCACTCGTACCCAAATCTCTCTTTATTTCGCTCTCTATCTCTCTCTCTCTCCTTCAGTCTCTTTCTCGATCACATGTACGGAAGGCGCAGCTTGACAACTTCTTCCGGCATGGCGGGGGGGGGGCCGGCAGAAAGAAGGCAAAGCTAAAGATGGCACAGGATTTGCTGTGTTGAGCCCATAGCCCATACGACAATAAGTCCTCCCCTTGCCCGATCAAAAGCCACCTTCCTGTAAGCGGAGGGGAGTGTCAGGGAAGCGTAACACGCGACATAATGCTCCATGGTGGGGGGCGCTCCAGTGTAATGAAACAAAAGGGCAAGATGGCGACAGATCCGCCAAGAACCAGCCGGCAAGAATCCGAGCGCGCGCGCACACTCTCATTCCGTATTCATATTTGCGAGACATAAATTATTATAAATGGGAAAAGATTTTGCCATTCACGTATGCCCCCGTTCCCGTGTGTGTGTGTGTGTGTGTGTGTGTGTGTGTGTGTGTGTGGCAGTTGCGAGTGTGGCAACACAGTGGGTGTGTGGTCCAACACACTCTGGCAAAGCCGTAAGCAAAACACACATAAAGGACAAAGAGTCGAAGACACACTACCCCTTGGTACAGAGAGTGGGTATAGTACGTGACGCTGCTCCGACGTGTTTTAGTAGTATGTTGATTGGGAAGCGGACGTTTGTTGCTGGTAGACCGAACCGAAACACTCCGCATGCAGTGACTACCAGAACATGAGCAGCACATACAGACATTAAAACGTTCATATAACGCTTGTTTTGCGACTAAATTTAGCGATGAAGATAACACTAGCTGGGAGGAATGGAGAAGATGGAGCAGATTGAAATCTCGCACTGAGAAGGTTATTAAAATTGAGATGCATCAATAAAACAAAAATAGAAACAGTTTAAAGCAATTTAGTACAACTTGTATGGTAAATTTAGGGTCATACAGAGTTTTCCAGGGATTCTCTTAGTTGTGGGACACTTCCTTAACTCTTTCTTATGTGAAGTGAACTTCATGTGTTGGAAATTGGACTCTATGGCACCCTTTTTGGACAGGCACCTTGGAAATTCCAATTGGATATGTCCAACAAGGGTGCTATAGAGTCCAATTCCCATTACATTAAGTCCATTTCATGTAGGAAAGAGTCTATATAGTGTCCCACAGCTACGAGAACTCCTGGAAAACCCTGTAACGTACACATTTTAAGTTCACGGTCTTTATTAGAGAGAAAGTAAAATAGAGTTTTGAAAGATATTCGTCCGGTAGTCTGCGAATATACGACTTAAGTTCTATTTAAAGAATTCCATTTTGGGTCTTTTTATCGTGAAAAATACACAAATTGAAAAGGAAAATAAAAAAATATGTTTTGTATATAAAAGATCTCGTAATTTTTTTACTATTTCTGAAACGATTTTTGAATGCTTACTGTACATGGGGTTTTACAGGGTTTTCGAGTTGTTGATTCGTTCGAGCATATAATAGACACTTTCAGCGAGATATTGAATTGTTTGGAAGCAGGCGTTGACATGTTCAGCGATACTATTGAGCTGTCACTTTCGTACCCCTTGAACTGCAGCTTGTATCATTCTCATCAGGAGGTAAACAAACGGTTTTCGAAAAAATATGCTGGTTTTACTCATATATACTCTATAAAAAGCTTGGGGAATGACTATTTGCTAATTTTAGAACATTTGAAGAATGAAAAATTACACGCTTCGGACCAGGGTGCAAACAAAGCAAACGAGAGCTCAATAGTATCACCGATCATGTCAACACATACATCCGAATCATTCAATATCTCGCTGAAAGAATCAATTATATGCTCGAACGAAAGAACAAGTCGCTGAACATGTCAATAATATCATCGAAAACCCTGTAAATTCACTCCACGATTTATTGCTCGTTTCCCGCATAGTGTTGAACATTCCCATGTTTTATTGGCATTGTTCCAACACGTTTGAAGCAAATGATTCAACACATATTGGGAAATAGTCAATGAATCGAAATTGAAAGTACAACATATTAAAGCAAAAGGAAATTTAACAACCTTTTTTTACAATACATCTTGGAATCAATGCAAAAATATGTGGGAAAAGATAATACAGTTATGATTCAAATTACTAGAACAATGGCAGCTTCAAGCTTCAGACATTCATCATGTTTTTTACTTCTTCATATACAGTTCCTGGCCATGATATGACTTTTTATTTCATATGATTGCCATTATGTAGCAGAATCAATTAAACATTAGTATGGCCTCTGTTAGGTCCTTGATGTCACGATAAGTAAATAATTTCAGTCTATCAGTTCACCATCGGAGGCATCATTGGCAGTTTTGCTTCAAACCGACGATTTCTTTTATTTATTTTTTTCCAGATCGTCTTGATGCAATAAATTAAACTGGGATTTATTTTAGACTTAGTTATTAACGTAGAAACAATCGTGATTTATCATATAATTCTCTAATATGCAGAAAAACGTTTAATGCTGTCCATAATTCGAAGGAAGTTTGTTCCTATCTTGTTTTACTTCAACTATTAATATTAATAATGGTGGACACTAAGATAATTTTTCGGATTCATTTTTTATAACATTAGAAAAAATCCTTACCAAAAGAAGTAGTGTTACCATCTGTAACTATTGAGTGATTATTTAAGCAATGTTTAAAGTAACGCGTCTTTAGCCGCGACCAAATGTCCTGTCAAACATTAAAATTTAACAAATCTCGGACCCAAAAAGCTAAATCTAAGTTTCTTCAATCTTTTTCGTGTTCATTATAATTATAAAAGCGCATAACTTTCCATTCCTTCCTGTATTTTTCCACTTTTGGCTTATTTTTCCACCAAAACATTATCCCAAATTAACAAATATCTCACCCCAAAGTTACAAAAACAATATGCTCCGGTTCTTCCTGGGCGAAAAACAACTTCCTTTTTCTGACTAAACTGGCATCAAAACGCTCTTCTTCCGGGAGTCCTCTTATTATTACTACTACTTTCGCTCATCGACACCAAAGCCTAAGAGAATATACACAGTTTGCAACAAAGAAGAGAGTGAAAATTGATGCTGCCAGCAAGAACAGCACAAAAAAGGGGTATTTCTTTACTGCCGGATTTCCTTCCTTGACCACATCTTGAGAGAGATGGGTCCCCTTTTTTTGGGCAGGCTCATTGTGACCTTAGTCAAGTGTCTACTGTCTACTTGCACGAACCGTCATTTCTCTTTTCCGAGTGGGTGCACCGGATTTCCCGCCTTGCTGGGAGGTGGAAGAAGAAGAACAAGAAGAGCTTTCACTTGCTAAGCAAAGTGCCAAACAGGATGCTGCTTTTGGCATGAAAGACAAAGCGAGAATGAAAGGCGATTGCTTTAACCTAGGAAATAGGTTCGTTTCCAACAGAAGGCGAATGGGACCGATTTTTTGCAGAAGTTCAACGGCCATCCAATGTTTAGTAACTATTAAATAGTAAATAGTTACTCAAATAGAAGTCACAATTAAATAGTCACTCCAAAACATACTTTTAAACTATACTAACTTTGAACATGATCTACTTGCGGAACTACGATCGCATTAGCTTCCTCATAATCTTCTTATCCGAAAGTTGTCACGCCTTCCTCGACTAACCACCCGTCCTTCTTGACCGCAATCAATTTAAGAACGGGGAAATTTAATTTCAAACTTTCAACCAACTACCCAAACTTACGGTGCGGACTTTCGGGAGTACTTCGTTAGTCGCGCTCTCTGCTTCTTCCATCCCGCCAGCCAGCCTTTTGCAAGATTATTGATCCCAAATTGACAGTTTTCAGCGCTCCTCGACTCGTCTTCTTTTGCCGACGCTGTCCTTTCGTTCGTGCAACCCCTTCCCAACCGGAGCGAGACTATAAACGCATTAAATCTCAGTATCACTAACGCTTATGTTTATGTTTATGTTTATTTGTCTATCGATGGACAATAATGCCCTCTCGAACCATTTTTGCAATGTTTTACAATGAGTTCTTTACAATGGATTACAATAACATAGAACATAAAAATGTGCACTATGGAACCAAGTTTAACACAGAAACACGATCATTAAACTTCTTCTAATTAAGCTTCTTCCATCCCAGCAGCTTTGCACCCTTCTCTGCCACAACCACAGCATTTAAACACCAACACGCGAGCTTACTGGACCGCAACGCCACCGTGACCGGGAGATTAGTGGCTTGCTGAAGCAGGCTATAGGTAGGAGGCAGGAGAAAAAAAAAACACTCCCGAAATTTACCCAAATCATCACAGCCTACTACTACATGCGCCGCTAATGACTTAACACAACTCGAACGTACGAACGAACGAACGTCAAGCTGTTTCGTCTTTGACTGCGGAAGAAACCGAAGGGACATCTTCAGCGGCAAACGTACCTTCCGCAACAAGCACCACCACCACCAACCAAAGGGAATGAAAATTCAATTAACTGATGAGAAGCAAACACAACAACCACAATAAATCCGCTCAATCAATCTGTGCAACCACCCCGAGCCGTTGACGTTCATTATGGAAATCCCCTACGTTTGTGGGAGTGTGTTTGTGTGTGTGTGTGTGTGTGTGTGTGTGTGTGTGTGTGTGTGTATGCCGGAAGGATATCGCTATCGGTATCGTTTTCTTTCCCCCCCGCCCCGTAAGCTCTTCGGCATCTTCCGTGTGGCCGAGGGACCGAGTCATAACGAATCCCAGCAGCCAAATTGAGGTTAAGTCCCCGTGAAGCAGCTCGATTGATTACGGTGCCGGAAGAAAAGCACGGCGGAGAGCGTTTTGGAACAAGTCGAGCAGACTGTCGCAATGGCGGTGCAGACTGTGTGTCTGTGTGTTGTTCTAAGATTCAGATTTGACCAAACGCCGCAAGGATCATCGGAACGTGCACGCAGCATCAGGTATGAATATGGACGAGCACGGACGAATCGGGCCTGGGACAAAGAACCAAAATCCGGACAGGGACCGTCCGACCGTGGTCCAAGGATACGCATCATGGAACGGAATAATCCTCCACCTGATACGGATGAACCTTGCCCAGCAACCGTGCGGGGGACTGAGTGAGAAAGGGCCAGCGAGCGCGCTCAAGCACTCTCTCTCTCTGTCTCTCTTTCTCCCTATGATTGCGAAAGAAAATCACAGCCTCCCTAGATCCCTTTGCTACGAATCAGGCAGCGAGCAGCGGGGGCGCGAATGCGGAGCGAAAAACAAATTCATTTTCCCTGCTACCCTGCTACGCCAGGTGGGTTTTCATTACTAAATCCACCCTTAAATTAACATAAACCTACAAGATTTGCAACCGATACTACCAACGGCATACATATACATCCGTGACCGGGTGCGTGCTTCCTTCTCCCTGTTGTTTTGCTTTACGCGTTGATGGTTGAGGGTGGTTTTTCCCTCTTCTTTTTCTTCTTCTTCTTCTTCTTTTTGTTCGCATTTTGCCTGCACAAGCGCGTGTGTGTTTGTGTGTTTTCTTTTATACATGAAGGTTTTTGTTTTTCGCATCACTAAACAGATGCTGTGAATGCGCAAGGGAACGTGGAATGGATCCTGCGGACCGGACGACGATCGCTTACGATGAGCGCTGGCAAGCACATCGGGCAATCCTGACCCCTTGTTGCCATCCGCAATCGAGGGAAAACGAGTGATGAGGGGAGGGTGTTTGGTTGTTCTTTATCGAACGCTTTTCCCATCGGCCAGCGGTCACTGGCGCAGGGAGCCGGTTAACAAGATTTGAGGTCCGATTTGTCGTTGTCGGCTAGTATCAATGAGACCGTTCAGTCGCATCTAACCTCACCCCGAGATGCTAATCGCATCGCAGCATCGAAAGGGTTGTGCCGATTGTTCCGTATCCGAAGGGTTTGGGTTGGAGGATGCTACTTTCTGCCCGCCCGAGGGTGCACAATGCACAATCAAAGTTCATTGCCGCTGTATGCTGCTTAGGGGTTAATTTATATTCCCTGCTAGCAGTTTAGGGAGGTAATCACTGCAAATCCGGTTAAGTGGCCAAATGGATGATGATATTTTGGCTACATTTCTGTTACTCAACATCGGCAATAATCTCTTGGTGAGAGTTTGGTAAAATTAGGATCGTATTCGGTCAAATTGGTGTTTCAAATTAAGCTTTCAAGCACATTAAAAACAACATGATAACGGTGAGGTATTTATTTACTTTGCCTTGTTACGTGCCGTACTGCATTGACCACACTGGCTTGATCGTGCTTATTTTTAAAAGGCCATTGGTTAATTATTCAGCCGACATAATTAGTGTTTGTATTTCATACCAATAAGCATATGGGGCTATTTTGTTTGTGCTTCGCATCAAACCCAAGAAGACACCAAATGTCCTGCCGGTCTATTGACCTTCCGCAACAACTGAATCATCTGAACAGCCTACGAGCAAGATCAATCAAACGGAAATCATTAAATGATAACAAACATCATCTTAAATGATGTTAGAATATCAGATGATGTGAGTGCTTCTAAATTATAGCAATCTTTTGATTCACTTCTGACTCTTTGCTAAATTCTACTAATTTCTCATCCATACTAGACTCCGAGGACTTTGAACTTAAACGTCAGACCTGTCTAAAGTCATATATAGTCATAGTACGCGCTTAGTGTCCGGTTAGGTCAGTTTTTGTCTGGTCGACACTGCGAGATGTGGTTACGATGGGACACTATTCAAAGAATGTTTGAACAAAAGCTGGACATGTTTTCAAACTTGGTTGTGTAACGTTACAAAGTGATCTTTGTAGAAGAGATCTGAAAAGTCTATGTACCACTGAGGCTTAAGGACTCGTAATTGTAATAAATTGTGTGGTTAAAGTTTATCATTATATTGTGGTGAGCATAAATGTAAGGCTTTACGACCACTCGAAAGACATTTTTATTGTAAATGTGGTCCGTGGCTCAAAAAGGCGGTCTGTCATCCCTGCCCTGTCACATGTTTTCTGTCCCTGTTTGTATATCGGGGTTTAGTACCGTACGTTTGTTCATATGCCAGGGAATACTGCCATTCATGAGGATTCGATGATTATTTTTCATTATATCTCGGTTTTAGCTATGAAATTGTTGACTCCAATGAGTTCAATAGAATGAGAAGGATCAGCAAAGCATATGCGATTTCGAACCGTGGATGCAGCGACATCCTTAAGTT
>KB667833.1:681759-703531 GCA_000349065.1 Anopheles quadriannulatus | reverse complement strand
TTAGAGTTCGACAGATAGAGGTGTCAAGGTGAGGGTACTGATAGAGGTTGTCTGTTGTCTCATGGGATGCTACTATTCAAAGTGCAATTAACGTTTTGTTAGAGCGAGTAAAGATAATCCCATGATAAAACTATGCATTTGTCAATTTTGTAAATGCAACCGTTAAGTAATTTTTACATTGTTTCAACAATAAGACTTTCGGAATGAAGGAAATCGCACACAAAATTTAATATTGATGAGATATACTAAAGCCTGATTACAATGAATATATTTAAAGTTTTGCATGCGACTTGTATTTGATGGGATAGCATTAGGTTTTCACCAACGCAAAACATGCAAAACAAAATTTTTAATACAGTGAAACAGCTCCATACATTTTCACGCGATATTTTTTTTATTTTGTTTCATTCGTTTTTCATAATTTAACACAAATCAGTTGATTTCTCTTTAAACTATTTTAGGGATATTTTCGATCGTATTTGAAAGCAAAAACAAATATTTAAAAATCCCTGTTGTTTTAACGAGAACGACGATTCCACACTGTTGCTGTTTACGAGTACCACAATTATCAAAGTGCTTTTTCATAAGGAATCAGTTATCAATTGATCTGACATGGCATTTTTGACAAAGCATATTTAAAATTACTGAATCTATTTTTACTTCGATAATTATTCAGCCGTTTAGACTTTTGTATCATCCCCGGAATATCTATAGTCTTCAGGAAGCGATATTGATCCCTTTTTGTTATGTTTTGACTGATCACATTTTTGGGCATCTATTGCCGATTCTCAAATGATTAAAGATTAGAATTAGTTTTTAAAGGAGGTATCATTAATTTTGAACCATACTTGGAAGATATAATTACAGAAAAACAACAATAACACCTAAAATGTTTCTAAAAGATTAAAATGTAATAATTTAAGCGCAATAATAAAAAAAACTGCATTCACCTGGCCCGCGGCACTCGATCGTTTACTAAAGTTGGCCCTTTGCCTCAAAAGTTTGCCGACCGTTGTTCTAGTGCATGACCATTTCTCATGTACGTAGTATTGAAGCAGAAAGAAGCCTTTATATGTAGTTATGTTTTATTGGATGTTTTGAGTTGATTTTACTCTGTTGAAAATAAATTTAAAAATTCTTTATGTAATCAATGTATCTTGCAACTGTAGTGTTAAACATCACTGCAAATATTGAAATTCCTTTTAACGGCGAAACCTCCTAATCATTACCGAGTAGTTGCAGAAGCCTTTTATCTTTAATTGTTTAATTAAACCAGAAAGCGGATCAAACTCAATGGAAAATAGCAATCAAGTCCAACAGTCAGTCCAATGTTGATATAATCAATTTTATTAGACTTCCAACAAAACAATGTCAACAAACAATGGAAATTCCTCTCGACAAAAGGTTTGAAAACGCTTTAAACCTATCCCACATAAATGATCACCTTTTCAAAGGAAAGTGAACGACTACCATCCGGATATTGTTCGTTCGAAACCAATGCGAGAGGATCTTTGCTATTATTCCCACCCACCCCAAAAACAGTCAATTGTAATTATACCTGACCTTTTTTCCCCCGTAATGACCCTCCGCTACTTCCGATGTGTCCGCTTTTCGAGCTGACAAAAGCAAGCCTACACACCACCTTGGGCACCAATCGCACCCTTCACCGTATGGTTATTTAATTGAAAAATCTTTTTTTCCACAAACAATATAAATCGCACCCACGCCCTCCCGATGAAAAGACCGCACCAGCTGGTTGTTCCATGGAAAGTGATGTCAATAGTTCTGTGTGTTTTCCAGCTAAATGTTTAGATACAACAACGGTTGCAGGGATGCAACGAGTGGACGCTACAGCTTAAGAGCTATTGTTTGCTGCAAAAGAGCGTTTGGACCGAACTGAATGCCAACCGGGATCGTTCAAGTGTATGGTTCCGGGATGGTGAAATGGATCACCTATGATTGCTTGCCGTTATTGGCCTGCTGTAGCAGGACTAACGTTTTCGGACACAACCGTCCATTAGGTGGTCCTTTATCCCCGGTAACTGGTGGCACGTGTCGCCAGTTATCCCGTACTGATGGACAATATTTTGAAGAGTACTGATCTAACAGCAGGGGTTGTTGTTATACTTCTAGGCCACTTCTCTTCCATTATAACCATAATATTTTTAAAAAGAGCCTAAGAAGAAGACTTCAGCTCTCCCTACTTAAGCCAGATGCAACGGGAAGAGCCAAATAATTAGCATATAAAACAAAACCGCGCCCAAAAATTATACCCTCTATCTATCAACATCATGCCACACACGATCGTCCAGCATCTGCAACGATCCGTACGAGGTGGCAATTTGTATTTTTAATTTAAAACATAATTAATGCGATCACAAACCACGAAGCGTCAGCTTGCTCCTGTTAACGAGCATCATTGCATGCTTTGATCGAAACCCGCGTCACATGTTAGCACTGATTGCATTGTGCAGCTTGTCCATTCGTCCGTCCGTTCGTCATCGCCCTCTGTGATTGATTCGGCTATTGATTTAAATGAATAAATAAAGTCGTTAGTGAAAGAGGTTTGTTGTTGCTTGTTGTTGTTTTGTGGTTTTGCTTCCAAACATCACAATCTTAATAAAATAAGAGTGTTTTTTACCTGCTGGGAGTTGCCATTCCAAAAGGAAATGCTCCAAATTATCATTATTTTTTTACATTTATTTTTTTAAAATAATTATTCTTCAATGAAAACACAAAAACACCTGGAACGTCGCTATGAAAAAGCTGCAACAACGTGAGAAGGTAATTCAAACGGAAGAAACAGCAGGACCAAGATAATAAACAATATCTTCACCACAAAACCCACAGAACAAAACTCTTTTCATCATGAGGCACTCACACACACACACCGTAATCACAGCAGAGCGGGGCACTCGGGACTACCAAACAAAACCACAGTGTCATACACTTTCTGCTGCCAGGTAATGCAATTGTTTCAACCAGCAGGGAGTTTTGATAGTTGGATGGGTCGGGACTATCCAACCGAACCGAGAGCCTCCAAATCACAAGGCACAGGCACAGCTTATTGACGGATGGACGCACCGGCCGCAAGACGATTTTTCGTATTCGCATTTCCTTGTGCTTTGCCGAAAGCAAAACCGCAAAAGACAGTTTTAATTAGCTTCTCGTTTGGTTATTTATTTATTTTCTCGACCTCTTCGCTAGTTACAACCACACAAACAACACACTGGCCATTGCTTGGGGTTCTTTGTTTTCGGGTTGGTAATTGGTTATTCCCTTTCTCTCTATCTATCTCTCTCTCTCTCTCTGTTCCGCTATAAGTCGGTACTGGAGTAAATCAAACGGATGAATGGAGATGGTTTTGGGTGGCAAAGCACTGTTAGATTTATTTGTTTTTCATGTTGCAAAGCTCGTGTCGTTCACCTGTCCCTTTCTACCCCCTTACAACCCTCTTTGCTCCCAACGGATAATTAACCACGTAACGGTGAAGGTTCCGGCCAGTGCATTGCAGTGTCGCCCGGAAGTGGCCCAAATCCTGTCTGCCAAAATTCACCCCCCCCCCCCCCCCCAAAAAGCGCCACTCAAACTAAGCGCCTGCAAAAATTGCACCATTTCCCTGAACTCTTGACCCCCACCGGCAGTGAGGTAGGTGATTTTAGGCACAAAAGGTTTCTTGTGTCTTAAATTGTATTCCATTGCACCCTTCCGTTACTGGTTTGTGTCCCCTTTTTTTTTGGGGATAGAGTCCAAATACACTCAGGTGACATTTTTCGGCAGGCTAGTAAATCCAACACCGAACCAGTGGTAGGAAAGGTGCAGTGTTCAGCCTTTTCAGCGACGACAGTGACGACAATTGATAGCGTGTTCCGCGTGTCGCGAGGATTGCTATTGTGTGCAATCCCCAACAATCCCCGTGCAAACACTATAACTCAAGTGCGCGAGTTGACAAATTTAAGTGCACGAAATTACACCAACGGATGTAACGGTCTTTCCGTTTTCCGGCGAGCGAGCCAGGGGGAGATTTTTGTTATTTTTTTTGCACTCAGCTTGCCAAGGAGAAATAGCCAAAATGTCTTTGCCAAACTGTGAACTGGAGGACGTTTTGCACGATTCTAATGGCGTTCTAAGCTCTGCGAATTAAATGCTTTGTTTTGTTTCTGTTTTGGGCTGTTGATATTAAATGAGACACCAAAAACGAATCGGTGAAACTCATTTCACAAACAGCACAAACATGATCATTAACAAAGGACTGTGTATTCAACACATCAGATGTGTTAAGTAAACAGCAGCAAAACATGAGTTAAATTAAACAAAATAAATTTAAATGATTTATGAGTCATTGAGTCTAATGAGTAAAATTTTCAATTTTGGGGCCCGTTTGGTGGTACAGTCGTCAGCTCGTATGGCTTAACAACATGACCGTCAAGGGTTCATGCCGTGCCCCCATAGGACTTGACTATCCTGCAATTAATAATCAATCAGTCAATGATCTCCAACTTTGTGGTCCGTGACGTTAACATAAGTGGACTGCGATAAAATTGATTCTTTTTTTTTTTTAAGAAAAGCTGATTAAATAACAGGTTGGCTGATAAGTCCCCGGTCTGACACATGGATGGCGCCGCTAGTATTAAATGCATATTATTTTTATATAGTACCAACCTTCAAATGATTCGTGTCAAAATTTGACGTCTGTATGTCAATTAGTGATGATTCGTGTCAAATCAAATAATGTATCTGTGTTTCATTTCATCGAATAAATTGAGAATAATATATTTAATCAACTTTTCAGTGCTTGAAGTGTTTGAGAAAATGTGAAACAAAACACTTCAAACTAATAACAAATAAGAGCTCTGAAAATAAAAGCAAAACAAGACAAAAGCCAAATGAAAGAAAATTTAAATATGAAATGGACTTAGCAGAATATATAAAACTTACTGTAAATAATTCAGAAAACTTTTCGGAGCTCCAAAAAAGAGAAAAATCAAAGTAAACTAGGCAAAGTAATGAGGAAACATGAACAGAACTCAATAAAATACCTTGAATATCAAAGAAATTAGAAAACCTTGCAAGGCTCTCTGAGAAAGAGCGAAAATCAAGATAAAACTAAGTAAAGGGTCCAGAAAACAAACAGAACAAAACTTTACAAAACACTTCAGAACTGTCAATAAAGGCCGTCAATGCTGAATAGTAAAATAAAATAGTTAAAATAAATGTAAATAGCAAAACAGCAAAACATAACTTAGAACATTCTGCAAGACTCTAAGACAAAAAGAGCAAAACACAAAGAAAAAACAAGCAAACAAACCAACAGGACGAACGAAATACTTCCCAGGGTGGAAAACATAAACTGCAAGCCAAGCATTACAGGATGATACACCAGTTTTAACAAAAAACGCTTCTCAGTCTCTGCAACGGCGGCAAAACAAAATGGTAGCGCCGCATACAAAATGGTGTTACAAATCAGCCCCCAACACAGGGGGGTACTTCATTTCTTACCCCCCCCCCCCTCCTCAAAACCCCCACACTATAGGAACAATTCATGCTTCCTTCAGTCGCACCGTTTCCGGCCATTTCGCAGTGCGAACCGCGGCGACCAGACGCGACCAAACCACGCACCACGCAAATTGAGACGGAAGCCTACCTGGAGGAGCAGTAGTAGTAAAGTAGGCTTTGCAACTTTTGCACAAGTGGATGGAAGGCCTAACGGTCGTTTTTTTGTTTCTTTCTCTCTTTTTTTATCTCACTCTCTCTCCTTTGCACACGATTTTTGTTTTTGCTTGTTGCTTTTCCTTTTGTGTCAAAGGATCTATGTGCTTCTCCTTTGTCCTGAGTCGAATCCGGGGCCGGAACGTTTCCTGGATGGCTTTTAACCCCCACCACATCCACTACTGGGATACTTAACACACGGGAAGACATGTTGTGCGTGCAGTGGCACCGTGGCACGAAACCAAAGCACATCCTTCAATTCCCTGCCAGGTCGAATGCTGAAACGATTGTTCTTTGAACTGCACTGCAAGCATGGGAGTCCACATAACACACACACTGAAAACCTCCCAAACAGTAGTACATCGTTCAAACACAGTCGAATGAAAGAGAACTGACTTTCCCCCGTTTTCCGCCAATCAAGTTCCGGTTTTGTGCTCTCTTTTTTTTCTTTTTTTTTTTGCTTCCACTTTCTTCCACCACCAGTGCTGCTGCTGCTGCTGCTGCTGGAAGAGAAACGATTTCCTTATGAAATGGCGAAGAAAAACGCGCCGGAAAGCCACGCAACCGACAGGTACTATGCTAATCGAGCAGTGGTATGGGGTTGAAAGTCGGGCGGTAAAAGCTGCACTGCAAGTGCAAGTACACAGCGTCACTATTCCCGACGTTCGCGCAATATTTCCTTCCACGCAAAACCATGTACTGCACATAAGCTGCACTTTCGCGTACGAGCGTGGTACGACGGTGGCGAAACAACAACTGCTACAACAGCAGCAGGCCTTGCTTTTCCATTTGGGGGTTGCGTAAATACGTGTCGACTGGCCGCGCGTAAATCGCGTACTCTGTGGCGCGTAAATCTCGCTCCAGCACGGTGCTGGCCATGGCCATCCCCCTCTCATAAAGAACGGGCGTGTTCGGTTTGTGTGTGCTTTCGAGCGTTTTTATGAACACCAATCACCCGCCGCCATCGCCCCCGCTTTTTAAACCCTCCCCCGCCCACCCTTTTCTTTCCGCGTGCCACTGGCGCTTTCTTGCTGCCTTCTAGCTGTCAGTCTTCGCGCTCTTTTGCGGCCATTGCTACGGCTTCTTAGCGTTACAGGGGTGGGGGGGGGAGCCACGTAGTACGCCTAGCTCGTAGCTCTTGTTCGGGGTTTGTTTTTTGCAGCGTAGCTTTTTTCTGTTCTTTTTTTCTCCAGTCTCCAGTTTCCACAAATCAGCTTCTTCCGTAAGGTGATCGGACGGGGGTCGAGATTTATGAGAGTCGCTGGCCCATTACCGTGCGCATCGCGGTGCAGCAGAAGGAAGCGAATGAGTGAGGTGAGACTTTTGATTCCTTCAAGCATTTTTAGTACAAAATTTAAAATTTTTGGGTATTGTGAAAATTTAAAGATGATGTTACACACGTGTTACCATTATGCGTCAATTTAGCATTATTGGGTTTATAACTGACATATATTATCACTAGTGTTTCTGTTTGATTTGCCATTAGTGTAAGATTTACTTTAGTTTATTTTTCTTGTCTTCTTTTTTTCTTTTTTGCATGTTTTTTACCTATTTGGGTTGGTTTTATTACTTTTTAGTATTTTTTTTAGTTCCGTTTACTATTTTTCCTGATTATTCTTGTCTTCTTTATTTTTTTTTTCTTTTTATTATTTTTCTCGTCTTATATTGATTAGTTTTATAACTTTAAAAGTATTTTTTTTAGTTCCGTTTACTCTTTTTCCTGATTGGTTGCTATCTCTTGCTATCTCAACTTTGAAACAGTTTTTAAATTTTTTATGTGATCACTCTTTTAAATTAATTCATTTAGTTTCCAATTTATTATTTCTATGTTTTCGTACTTTTTTGTATGTGATTATTTTTTTCTTTTTGATCGTTTTAATATTTTGATATTTCGTTGTTGTATTTCTTATTGTATTGTATTGTTTGTTGTATGTTATTTTTTATATTACTTGTTTTCTTTATAAGCTATTACTTTTTCTTAATTTGTAAGTTATTGAATTCGAAAAACGTATGTTCTGTTTTTGCAGATTTTTCACTTCTCAATGCATATTTCAATATCTCTTTCGGTTTTTAAACTTATTTATGTTACTTTTTTTGTTTTATTTATTTTTTACGAAAACCATCAAATTTGAGCTATCAACAGCCGGGAGCTATCGAGAACAACCAAAGCTTTTCTTTACAATTTTTCAAAGTCAAAATCATCATGCTTTATATTTTCTTCCGATATTTTCTTCTTTCCACTCGACCTTTCTTCCTGTGCCAACGCAAACGGCCATCACTTGCAAGTTGAAGCCATTTTACTTTTTCCCTCCTTTCTTAATCTTACTTCCGCATGTATGATCTGATCCGATCCAAAGGTAAGTGCTGGTAAGTGCCACAATGGCCAAAGAGCTCTACCAACCCCTTTTATGCCCCGAGCACGGGCAATATGCAGCAGTATGCAGCTGGCAAATGCATAATTCACGGGGAAGGGAGTAGGAGGGAGGGAGGGGGGGAGGGCATGCATTCAGTGTCATTATGCACACCACCGGTAAGTTGGCATGGCAAAAAAAGCAGGAAAAGAACCAAGTGAGAGCGAAAGGTACGACAAAACAATGGCATATTGTGCATGGCGAACAGCAGCAATGGTGGTCCCGGAAAATGATGGTGGATTTTCACGGTACAGCTTGACAGCTCTGGCTATTTAGCAGTGTTACGGTGTTGGTTGTTTCTTTTCTTTAACTATAACTGAAACCTAAAATAAGAAAAGAAGCAAATTGCCAATGTGCTCGGAGTACATAAAAGGCTCATCTTTGATGTAAAACCCTATCAATCATTCAAATCTGCCAACAGTCACCTTTCTGCCATTCAGGCGGGGGTCACTTGACCCCTCCCCGCCAGGAGCTTCTGTATATTCGATATGAAATGATAAATGTAATTAATGCGGACTGTTCCTTTCACTATTGCCAGCAGCAGTCCGTTTTAGCTCGCATGGCCGTCCGCTTTCCATGGGGCTGGCAGTGAAAAATGACAGCTCCAACGACAGCTCGCCAGCCCTGACAAACGAGAAAATCGAACCTTTGCCCAACACGTGGTTATTTATCAAACTTATATGGCGAAGGGAGTTCGAAAAAACGCCTTCGCAGTGGCTTCAAACCAATGGTTTTTCTAGTGTTGTTTATTTACCATTATAAAAAGAGGAAGCCAATTTTAATATTCACCATAGTTGAAACCCTCAATCCCGATTCTCTATTTGAATAAAACTACAAAACAAAAATAATCTTTCAACCGACAGAAAACAACAAAAATGTTTAAAAATAATCAAAATTATTACATCGTGCTGGGCACGGGCAGAGAAAGAAAAAGGCAATTCCCTTCCCTTCTCTCGGGTCCCCATGGATGGAGCGTTGTGTGGAAGAGAACAAGACAGGAAAGGAGGTGAAAGAATTGCACATCCACTATCATCACCATTAGAGTTACTCGCTCGAGCGCCCATTTTTATTCCAAACCGTCCAACCGAAATACCAAAATCCCGAACTGCGTGGTTAGGCGCTATTTGAATAAAATGCATCCTATTTTGATTCCAATGGAACATTTTTTGTCGTAGTCTACCCCCAACATAGCTGTAATCCCTTTTATATGCACTCACATATTTGTCAACGAAAAGTGAAAACCAAACACCAAAAAAAAAAAACTAAAAACCATTCGTGATCAAAATAACGCTCTCTATTGGCTTTTCCGTTGATATATCGGCAAATGGGTTCCATGTCTTTTTTTCTGTTTTTTTCGTGTGTAGATTTACGTTTGCTCTATTTTCTTTTGGGGACTATTCAAATCTCGCCTTTCTTTGTACGAAAGCTTTAGTGAGGCAGAAATGCATGCAAACGTTTACCCGAGGGGAGGGCAAATAGAGCAAAAAAGGTAAAGCACCAAAGCCAAACCAGGCACCATTCATGGGAAAATTGAATAAATTTGATTATTTCCAATTGGTTTTCGTTTACGTGACACCAATGTGGGGGAGGAAACGTGAAGATTTGATAGTGATTTTTTTACTTGTATTTTTTCCTTTTTTTAGATTACAGATTCGATCAAATAATTGCACTTTTCTAATAAATTGCTAAAATTCTAAAAAAAAATGCGTAAATGAGTTAAAATATAAATAAAACAGGATTAACGTAGAACAGGAAAACGTTAACCGAATTTGACAAATAGAAGATAAAAGAACAACAACAAAAGAAACAAAAATAAATGTTATGCAAACATGCAAAGGGGTAAAAAACACAAGAAAAAAAAAAACAGATAACATCAATCGAAAAATGATCAAAATCGGAAAACTGAACGAAATTGCGTGACAGGTGAACCAATAATAATGTAGCAAAAGAAAACAAATGAAATCAAATTCACAAAATAAAAAAGAAACCAGCTCATCCCACACTGAAGCAAGACGAATCCGAGCGCATTCAGATGAGGACAAATGAAAACGAGCCGGTAGAGACACAGTAGGCGCTGGATGGATGGATGGAAATGGGCCCAACAGCAGAAGACACAAAAAAACGCATAGAAGCCATTGCAAAAGCAACCTGCCCATTCACACACACACAGAGAAGAAAACAAAACAAAACAACAAAAAAACGCACACTGCTCCCGACGTAGGCATGTGGCATGTGCTGTAGCATCAATTATTCAAATTTATTTTATTTCGTTTTATGAGCGAAAATTTTATTTTATTATTTGAATTTCAAATGGATATGTACACATACCCGCGACATTATAAAAAAAAGCACGGTGGAAAAGTGCTGAAGTGGTGTGGGGCTGTGTGGGCAATATCATCTGCGAGTGGGCAGGGTTTGCCAATCCAATTCAACCCAAATCCAAGCAGGCCTGGCACATTGGTGAATGTGACAAACTACTGGACGGGCTGCGCTCTTTCCCTCTTATTATTCCCTCTCTCTCTCTCTCCCACAAGGAAAGCTCGTTTGCAAATGGAAATTTGAATTGAAATGGCGGCAAATCGAAAGGATGTAGGTAGATGGAGGTAGAAGCAGAACTCCACCGCACCACACCGATAGGGGGCGGAAAAAATTAAAATTTTATTTTAATGCCCGATGATAACGATATACGGCCATATCCTTCGATAGAGCCGTGGTTTGGAGTGGTAGTGGATAGGGACGACACATGCAATATTCAATCATTCGTGCGTTCTAGCGAATCCAGGTAAAATATGCCACTGTTAGTGGGCTATTAAAATAGAATACATTAAAACCGTGGTGCCGTGATGGAGGAGGATCCGGTTCAATGGCGTGCCGGATCTGCCATGCCGTTCCTGTCAGTAAGTATCAGTTTACATTGCCACAAAAAGGACTCATGGGGTGGGGTGTTTTTTAAACCATTTTTAATTGCCTTATCCGGCACAAACGCACGACTAACTGAAGTGCAATTTTAACATTCAAATCAACAAAAACACACGAGCGCTCTTCTAATCCCACGCACTGCATCGAATTTTTGCATAATCGATCACTCTGCTGCGCGGTTAAATGAGCTGAAAAATGTGTCCACACAAAGCTCAGTGCTGGCAACAGCACACACACGCACAAAAAAGTGATAACACATTTAAAACAACAACAAAAGAAAAATCCTCTCCCCGGAAGCTCACTTCATGGGGACAGAATTAAAAATTTAATTAAAAACGCTGCTGCAAGCGCACTCGCACAGGATAGATAGTGTTTATTAATGCACTAAAACCTCCACCAATCCATCAACGCTGATAGTGATGATGGTGGTGATGGTGGACAAGGTTCTTAATTATTCATTGATTTTGTGGGAACGAACGAAGTGCTAGGAAAAAAAAACCAGTGAGCGAAGTAACAAAAACAGGCTTTGAACTGCATAAGTACAGTTTGGGTGTGTGGAACTAACGAATAAAGGTTATTTTTTACCTTGTAAAGGACGGATATCGGTGTAGTTACGAATAAAACTGACTAAAAAAACAGCAAAATTATTAGAATAAATAATAAAACCAAAAGAAAAAAGAAAACAAATAAATAATACAGGTTATATAAAGCTAAAATACAGATTATATCATCATAAAACAGTTCATAGAAAAAGGTAAAATAGAAGCTCAAGAAACATAATTCAAAATAACTATCAGACAAATAGACAACAACATAGACAGCTAAATAATAAAGAGAGAAATTAAAACAAATAATGAGCAGAAAAAGAAAGTAAGAAAAAACGAGCAAAAGCAATCGTTCAAAGAACAGATAAAACATTTAAGAAAAATTAACTACAGTAAATAAACAAATGAGTAAACATCTGAAGGTGAAAATATTACAGAAAGTGAAAAAAAAAACAAAAAAAACAAAACGGATGAAATCAAAGAGGAAAAAACAACAAATAAATTCATCATTATTATGATCAAATTACGAAATCAAATTGCACTCAAAAGGAACCAAAGAAGCTGCCAAGAGCTCAAAAAGCCCACACCGGGGTATGGCCAAACAAATAAACAAAAACAAGCAAACGACAGAAAGGAAATCTGAATTTTATTTTCTTAATTTCACTAATGAATAATATTTGCATACGCTTTCTCTCGTCCCCTCTCTCTCTCTCTCTCTCTCCTTCTGGTGCGTGTGTGCTGGAGTAGGGCCAGGGCCCGTAACAAGCGAACGAACGCTTGCTTGTCGTCTGCCTGGGATTGTTTCCGATGAGCTTTTCTCGTTTCGAGACCGTGATTTAGTAGTCCTTTTCACCAAGGCATCTGCATATCATCTGCCCGGAGAGCATCTGTCCGCAGCACCTGATCCGGCCGGCCCCTAAAGCCCGTTTTGTCCAGCTGGCTACACACACACAAGGGAGCGTTGTCATCATGTACAAAGAGGACATGCTTGGTTTGCTTTCTGTACCATGTTTAACTTTATTTACGATTAGAAAAGTATTAACACACCAATCCAATCAGTACGAAGAACGAGCCGTGGCGCAGGTGTGGTAGTAACCGTAACGCTTCTTTTTGTAACGCGTTGTAACGCTTTCCCTCTTTTGCAGGGAACGGAAAGCGGAAAAACGCAAACGCTGCTACCGCCCGGTAAGAATGTTGCTGTTGTGTTGTTAATAAATTAGTGATGGTGAACGTAAAAAAAAAAGATAACCTTACTACCGTGCGTACCTCGCTTTGTGGTACAAATGATATCTTCTTGGCTTGGGGATAGCGAAAAATTCGTGCATTTTTGCTTTAATTTTTCATCTTTAATTCATTGTAATATATTGAATGTAGATATTTTTTCGACTTTTCACGTTCATTTTTTTGCTCCCATTGCACTATTCATATCCTTGCACAATTCACTGCTTTGTAAACCGAACAATAACCGTACACACTATATTTCCTGTACACTTTTGCACTTTTACAATGAAACCATTCATTCGCCCCGGGGGTGGAGCTTTTCCCAACAAAAAAAAAAACAAAATGAAGGAATATTTTGCTTTCGATAACACATCAATAATGCGCACGGTTTACTACCCCCCCCCCTCCCCTTTTCCCATCCACGATCGAACCCGATCGATGTAACGGATAAGCATTTTCCAGTCGGTTACGAAGAAAAACGGATGCACTTTTGGGTGCATGGGTGCATGCATTTAACGCTCACCAATTTCACATCAAAACAATGGCACACATGGCCGGGGAGGGGGGCACAACACAATACATTTTTATGCCCCCCACACACTATTCTCACCGCACGGATGTACGGATAAAAGTGTACACTGAAACAATAAGCGAATTCGGGGTGCGGGGGGGGGGGGGGGGGGGGGGGGGGTGGTGGCGAAAACACACACACAAATATCGCCCAAAATATCGCGTGATAATAAAAGGACGCACAAACCCCCATATTCCGATAGCTAGTAAAAATCGGAATAAAATGTTTTATACCAGCTCCATTTTAAAAGCAGAGAGCGAGCGAACATTACATTTTTCCCTTGTTTTTCCTTCCGTCACGTGCATGTTTTTCGTGTTGTTTGCACGGGAAATTCGTGAGCAAAAAAAAATTGGGAACAATAAATTTATACATTTTACAACATCCTGCTGGGTGGGTGGGTTTGGTTGAAGCTCGGTAGCCTTCCAATTACATGTCACAAACAGTAGAGGATCAATTGTAAGGATATTGAATGAAGAGAAAAAGAGCAGGAAAAAAACGACGACAAGGAAAACCTGGCTGCATTTACTGTTGTGGCCAACATTTTCATAAATTTTGGTTATTTTTTCGCTTTTTCTTTTGTATGAATGCATTGCATTGTTGCAGGGGCTTTTGCGCGCGCCTCGTGCAGTATAGCACTAACTCATGTAGATGATTCTTTTTATTATTTGCACGATTTTTTCATCTATTCCCAGCCAAAAATATTTCATCTGTAATGCTTCCGTCTTTGTTGTAGATTTAATTTTTGCGCATTTATAATAAAAAAAACGCAAAACATGACATTGTTCTAATTCGCTTGCGCTTTTGCTTTGCTTCCCGTAAGCTGTGAATAGAGGTTGCGTATAAGTAAAACTGCGTTTTTTGCAATATTTGTCGTGAAATATGTAGTATTATGACAAGTATAGTTAAAAAATAATTTAAAATAACCCACTTCCAGCTTAATTACGGAAAGGTTTGGAAAGAACCGTCTTTTTTCATCGTTTTACGCAAGATATGCGTGAACTCATTGAGGAATGATAACAAAATTCAATAAAAACGTCTCACACCCATCTAATAAATATTAATCGAAATCACTCATTCAAGCCATCGTTTGGCGCACAATACTATAAATTTTAACTAAATTTTTGATACAATATTACCCAAAAAAAAAAAACACATTTTTCCTTACACGCGACCACTCGCCACAGCTTTTACACAATGGCGCCAAGCATCTCCATGGTATCGATGCGCGACTATACACGCCAACTTAGATCCTAACCTACTACACACTCCTCTCCCCTAAGAACCTTACATACATTCACTGCCCAAATACATACATTTTTGCATTGCTCGTTTGTTTGTTTACTTGTTTGTGTCCCTATCTACATTACTCTTTTATATTGTTTGCACGATTTACACTAAACGCTACTATTTCTCTTCCCGTCCGCGTCAATTGCGTCGTTGCAGTTCCTGCTTACCGAAATGTAGGCTTACAGTTGTCGTATTGTTTTCCTTTGCACTACTTTTCAACCCCCGCTCCTCTCTAACAGCTACCTCTATACCTGACTTGTTAAAAACGTGTGGTTCAAACTAAAATGGGTAATAAAAACTTAAGGTAATAATTGTTGTACGTAGCGCTAAATACGCGGCTACACGTTTTTCTTCCCTTACTAGCGCATATACGTTACGCCCTCCCTACGGGACCACACTACCTTACTAACCTAACCTTACACTACCTACTTCCACTCCATCGCTACCGACTCTTGCGCACATGTCTTTTTTTTTGCAGTATCTGTTTTCTCTATCGGCATTTTTTTTTTCTGTTTCCATGGCTTAATTGGTGGCCACCGTCCCCGTGGAACCATCTTAATGTGTAAACGTAAGCTAAACGGAAATAAAACGGGGGGAGGGAGAGTGGTGTGCGCTCGCTCTCTAGCACCACCGCGCTTGCAATTATTACATTCTCCACAATATCACAGTCCGGTTAGTAACTTCAGCTTGTCTATTTTACGACGGGGAAGGGGGGAAAGGGAGGTTTCTTGTATGATTTGCCGTAGAGCGAACACAAAACTAAACAATCTGGCGCGTAAAATGATCATCAAAGACAAAATCAAACGTTGTAAAATGATTGATTAAGACAGAAAGAGAGCGAGATCGTGGGCAAGAAGAGGAGATGATCTGTCAAAGAAATCTCTAAAAAGAATAAGTGTAAAATTCGAGCTTAATCTTTTAAAACTAGCATTAAACCTGGGGAAGGGAGAGCGCAATTTGAATGTCTGTGTATGCAAGCAAAAACACAAATGGCATTTTTGTGGAATATTCAAAAGCTAAACCTAAGCGCTGCTAAACCTAACCAACTATACACACCGAAAGCAGCTACTTGCACCGTTACCGTTGTCTTTTTTTGTTTTGTTTTGTTGCCATACGTCACAGTCACGTTTGAATTCTTACCAATAAACAAAAGAACCAAAAAGTGCCACACACTAATCTAGGTGAGGCCAGTCAGGTGAAGCGAAAACAGGAGCATTCTTCGCTTGCCGCTCAACACAGTACAGAGAGATTATTTGCACCTATGATGCCGTCTGGGCAAGAAGAGTGAGACTTTGGAGGAGTGTTTTTTTTTAAAGTGTTTTAAGGTAATAATAGTAACCGTGTGCGAGACGAGTTTGAATTAACGGGTGTTGGGTGGAAACGTTTGAAACGGGTGCACTTAAGTAAGAAGGTGTGTATGTGAGTGTGGGTCCTTCGAGAACTCGAAGATTTAACGGGATAGTACCTCCGTTCGGAGAGGTACGGTAAAGTGTGTTGCACACCACGCACCATGTGGCTTAGCGGCGAGCGAGCACCAAAAATGGCATAGCGCAATATTGCCTAGGTGCTCAATATTGCCAAACATCTTCTAGTCTTATCTTTACATAACGAGAGCACATTCGAGCCTGGCTTTTTTTTCCCTAAGATCGTTAGCTGAGCAGTTAGTTTCTGTAATGGTGTACTATGTAAGTGTGTCTTTAAACGACAATAAACTTTCTCTCCCTAAAAAAAGGTACTATTTGCAATTGTGAGCAACCACCAGTCGCCAGCAAATAATCAATCAACCGCTCACTTCGGCACTTTAACAAGCGGTGCGACCGGTGGCAGCACCTTGCGCTCTCTGGCATAGCCGCCCGCAACACTACCAAGCAGCGGGCCTGCTGCACCACCGGCCGGTGTCAGCAGCACCTTCCGTGCCATCCCCGGCACCGGTTTTGCCGTGCCCGAGGGCACGGAAAGCAATGGGGACCCGTTCGCTTTCCCTCTGCCAGTCGATCGGTCCTGCGACAAAGCGGCGTTTGCTTTGCGCGCCTCCAGCAGTCGAGCGTTAAGCCGACGGATGCTGCCGGGCGAAAGGATGCCAGTGCTGCGGCTACTGTTGCTGGTGCTCGCCTGCAAAGAGCGACCCCCTGTACCGGGGGCTGGCGGAGAAGGAGACCCGGTGCGTGAATTACTGCCACTGCTGCCAACCGTTGGTGAAAGGGTTGAGGTATACTTTTCCTTGCCAGCGGCGTTCGAACGCATCTCGTTGTAGTACACCGTCATACGCTCCGCCGGTCGGTACGTGCGGCCTCCCTTGGTCGCCAAGCGTGCCAGCGTTGCAGCACTAACGCCACCACCGCAGCTGATCGGCGGCTTGCCAGCGGACGGTACCATCGCATCAACACACACCGCACTATCGCCAATTACCGGCGGTCGGCTCGCTCCACTGGACGCTCCTTTTACTGCACCACTAGCGGCGATGGTGCGCTTGCCTGCCGATTGCCGCACCGCCCCATTATTGCCCTTCTCCAGCGCTTCATTTGGTTTAGCTTTGTACGAATGCACCATACTGTGGTTATTGTTGTGCACCGCTACCGCAGTGGTTGCTGTTGGCTTGGAGCGATCGGCCAACGGGAACGTCTGGCCACCGAATCCGGTCTGTGGTTCCGGATCGGAGGTGGGCGATATTTTCTGCTTGGTCGAAAACACCGACCGCTCCGACGAGGTCGTCCGGACGTGGTGTTGCCCCTTGCCGGATGCTTTCGATCCCGGCGACACTCCGGCACGATGCGCACCCGGCAGATCGTGGGAGCGTTTCGTGCTGGTTGGACTCGCGACCGGCGACTGGGCAGCTTCGCCCACCCGGAACAGCTTCCGCGTGTATTGGACGGCTTTTTGAGCACTGGAGGAAAGCGTTTTTTCCTCCTTTTTAGCATCCTTTCCAGCAACTACCGCCGCCGCCGCCGCCCCACTGTTCCTTTCCGGAATGGGAATCGCGGCCAGCGGAGAGGTAGCTTTCACTGCCGAACCGATCGATTTCGGTTCGTCGGGCGACGCGTTCACCAGCGCCGCGTCCGGCCCTTGGGCAATGTTTTCCTTCTCGACACACTTTCGACGCTCCCCAGGCGAGTACATATCTTTCGCCCGCTCGATGGACATCCTTTCGACGACTAGATTAGTGTCCTTCTTTGGAGTCGCCTTCGGCACCGTTGGGTCCGTTGCTTCCTGCTGCTCCACCCGATTTCCGTTTACCTCGAGATAGTTCAGGCTCGTATCGCAGCTCGAATCGAAATCGGAACAGTTCTCCAGATCGCGCACATTGTTCAGCGTCAGGTGCCCATTTTGTACGTGTATTACGAAACCCTTCTCGCCGTAGCGCTTCGTCTTCTGCGGCCCGTCCGGCTGGGAGCTTTCACCGCCAATTGCAAACCGTGCAACAGCACGCGGCACCTCACTCTGCTGTTTCGCACGCTCCAGGCTATCTTTCACCGAAGCGAGCACCTGATCCGTCGACGGACGCACACACTCCGACGCACGCACATCGGCAGCCGCACCAGCAGCGGCAGCGTCGTTTGCGATCATTTCACTAGTCATAATTAAGCTGATCGGTTCCGAGGCACTTCCATCGTCGGCGGCGTTGGCCACGGCATCACCCATCAGCCGGTCCGTTGCACCAAGCCGGGCCGCAGCGACCAGCAGACTGGAATCGAGCGATTTGCGCTGATTCTCCCGGCTGAGCATCATCCGTTGGCGCCGCTTTGCCCGCAGGCTGTCCCGTATGCGATCCCCGTTGGCGGAAAAATCTTTCCCCAGATGGGGGGACTTTGGTATATCGTTAAAATCTACCACGACGAATCCGGGCCCTGCTTGGGCGGTCGGTTCGATCCGCTCCTCCACCGGCCGAGGTGTGCTGCTGTTGGTAGGCGTGAGCAGCTCACTGTCTGCCGGCACATCGCACACAACACCGTCCACCAGGTCGAAGCTGGTCGGTTGTACCGATGCCGTGTCGTTTAGCTTGTGCTGCCGCTCCAGGGTGCTGCCGGTGTCTTCCTGCCCTTCGCAAATGCGCTTGCGGCTCAGCGACGGTTTCAGCCCGTACCCGGACAACGGTGGCGGAGTGGTCAACCCGTCCGGTGTCGTGCACAGGCTCGATTCCGTGCTTCGCAGCCCCTTGAAGTTGTCGATTTCGTCGATGATGCGTATCGGAATGGGACGCTGCAGGGCCACAACGGTAGCCATCGTTTCCAGCCAACCCTGCAGCACGTGGAATGGAGGTCTGTATTGCGAGAGAAAAGGTCGCCATTTAATTCATTTTACCCCAAAAAAAAAGCCTCAAACACGCTTACCGTTTGTCAGGATTCAGGTCACAGCACAGGAAGGCAATCTTGTAGAACGGTTCCGGACACTGGCCGCAAAACTTCTCCCGAAACACCTTCTCGTTCAGGCCGAAGTCGGGCAGGCGGGGCAGATAGTCCGGATCGGCCTGCACCCGGCCAATGATCTCGCACAGCATGATGCCGAACGAGAAGATGTCCACCTTTTCGTCGTACTTGTTGCCGCGCATCATTTCCGGCGCCATCCAGTACGGATTGCCGACCACCGTGTACCGCTGCCGGCGGGGTCTGCCCCGGCGCCCGATCGTCCCGTTATTGCCGCTGCTCGCTGCCGCTGCTGCTGCTGCGGGCTGCGTTGGTGTGGCGGTACACTTTTCGTACGCCGTCGTACTGATCAGCGGCTGCTTAATGATGCGCGCAAGCCCAAAGTCCGCCACTATCACCGTACCGTTCTCGCGCACCAAACAGTTGAGCGAGTTCAAATCCCGATGGATGATGTTCATCGAGTGCAGGTAGCTCATGCCGCTGGAAATATCGCGCGCAAAAGAGATCCGCTGCGCCCAGCTCAGCGGCAACCCGGAATCGTGTATCAGCTCCTTCAGCGATCCGCCCGGGATAAACTCCGTCACCAGGTGAAGCTTTTTGTCCTTGTACAGCACACCGATAAAGCGGAGCACGTTGTGGTGCGACAGCGACCGCAGCACGGCAACCTCTTTGAGGAAGTTTTTCTGCGCCTCCTCGTCGACGCGGTACAGTTCCTTCAGCACCATTACCTCTTGCGTTACGCGATGCGTCACTTTGAACACCTGGCCGAAGAAACCTTTCCCGAGCAGCTCACCCTGCACCAGGTCCGAGGCACGGAATATGCGGGCCGCCTTCGGCTCCACCCGGAACGACTTCGTGCGGGAAAGATCGTAAAACTCCCCACCAGTGGCCATCGTACGATGTTCGTCCAGCAGGCGCGACATGCTTGAGCTGCGTTCCTTCTCCTTCAAACTGTTGGTAGCTGTAGAGGGGGGGGAGGGGGGAGAAGAGGTGGGAAAGTAACATTAATATAACGCACTTTGAAGGAGTAGGCCCCACACTAGTGTTGGGTATCATTAATCTTTCGTTGAGATTCATTCATATGAATCTTCAGCGTTTAATGATTCAAAGCTTGAGGGATTCATGAATCATTTGATATTCACAAATCCTTGAAGATTCATGAATCTCCAAGATTCATGAATCTCCAAGATTCATGACTCTCCAAGGATTCTTGAATCTCCAAGATTCATGTATCTCCAAGGATTCATGAATCTTCAAGTATTCATGAATCTCGAAGGATTCATAAAATTCATTAGTATTCATAAATCTCCAGGGATTCATGAATTTCAGGATATTTGTGAATATTTCGAGATCTATTAATGTTTGAGATTCATGAATCTTTGAAATTCATAAATCCTTGTAGATTTATGAATCTTTGAGACTCATGAATCTTTGAGATTCATAAATCCTTGGAGATTCATGAATCCTTGGATATGCACGAATCCTTGGAGATTCATGAATATTTGAGAATAATGAATCTTCGAGATGCATGAATCCTTAGAGATTCATGAATCATGGGAGATTCATGAATCCTGGGAAATTTATGAATCTTTGAGATTCATGAATCTTCGAGACTCATGAATCCTGGGAGATTCATGAATATTTGAGATTCAGGAATCCTTGGATATTCATGAATCCTGGGAGATTCATGAATCTTTCCAATTGAGATTCAGATTAATTGAATCATTTCAAGGATTCATTCACAATCCTGAATCTGAATCAGATGTACCCAACACTACCCCACACACCCTACCATTACCCGTATTGCAATTGACATCCTTGAGATGCTTTTGCAGCTTCCGGGACGATCCGCTCATGTAGCCTTCGTCCTTCTTGCGGAAAATTCGCTCCAGCTTGCTCGGCGAAAGGCTCCGCGTGCACTCCTCCTCACCATCGTTCTGATTGTTATTCAGCACATCGGTACAGTTCGTTTCGGTGCCGGCATACGAAGCGGACAGTATGCCCTTGCAACCGGGCAGCCCGCCGGACGTCGCCAGCGCCACTAAATCCGGATCGTGCTCGACCGTAAGCTGCAGAGCTTTCCCAGCCGAAGCTTCGATGAGATTTTGCAAACTTTCCAGCGGTACATCGCGCACGGGTGTACCGTTCACTTCCAGCACCTTGTCGCCGACCCGCAGGGCCATCAGATCTGAGTTGAGCGTTACTCTGTGGGGAAAGCAAGACGAATGTTAGCAAATAATTGATTTATGCACGTTCATTTTGGGATGAATTAAGGGTGTTGTGTTAGAAAAGCATGAACCACACACTCGCACACTTCCGCCCGGCTTATGCCACTTTAACTCGGGTGGTAATGATGGGAAGCAACATTTACCTAAAGTGAAGCAAACCACAGCACGAATCCAGCGCAGTGTTAATGCACGAAAAGATGTACTTTCCCATCTGTCCGTACGCCGCGCAGAACAAACTTTTACGATGTGGTTTTTGGAGTGGCGTGATCCGCACAAATGATCCGTAAGGTAAGGCAGCGTAACACAGAATGGTTATTCAGTAAAGGTTAGTAAAAGATTGACGAGCGAGAGCACAAAACACACGTCACCGCAAAATAGACACTTACTCCGATATGCGAACGCTTTTGCATCCGCTGGCAACACCCTTCACGCCGGACGGTTTATCATCCGTTGCCAGACGGATACGATCCGATCGATTGCCACTCCACGGTATCTCGACCAGCCGGATGGAATGTGGAAT
>KB667833.1:620111-638602 GCA_000349065.1 Anopheles quadriannulatus | reverse complement strand
CACACACACACACACACGTACTAACGGCTATCGGGGAATGTCGAAAAAACAGAACTGAGTTTTAGCAACAAAAAACAACCTTTACGATCATAGAAGGACAGTTAATCCTTTAACTAGAACGATCGGCGAAATGAAAGGATGGCTTTAGTACTTAGTAGTAGCGATAGCCATGATCTTAGTAAATACGCTCCCTGTTCCCCCCCAAAAAAAGAGACTAACACGCAAAAAGGGAATTGTTGCATGCGCGATCAACACGCGATCATGCGTATCACCATCACCGACTGCGTCGAGGACAGCTATGCCGCCACCCAATTAATAATTTATTTAGTAAAACATCAGTGCTAGTGTTTAACAACATACTTAGATGTTCTCTACCCAATGCAAGCAATAGCAACAAACAAAGCAACCGGTGGTAACACACTAAGCGAAACAGACAGACAGGAGAGGTTGGGATAGCAAAGCATTTTAAACTCTCTTCTCACCGTGCGATTATGGTGGTGATTGATGACTGGGGGACTGAAGCGATTCGGACATAGTGATTAAGGATCTTCAGTCTTCGTTCACACGTAATTTACTGTAAACTACCCGCCCAGGAACTGTTTTTTTCCTTGTGATTTTTCACTGGTTTTGTGTGTGCGTTTGTGGAAACATTTTTTGGGAAAGCATTTAAACGCTTGAACAACAAGAGCACTACTAACCGTTGTGTTCCATCTTGTGTCCCATCTTCTACTAGTCTAGTTTGAACTGTTTTTAGCATCAAAAATCAGTAATTTCGGTCTCCATCCTTCATTGAACTCTAGTCATTTACATTTACGTGTGTTATGCGGGGAGGGTTTTGCCGCAAGTAACGCAAAGGAGGAAGTAACGCTTAATAAAGAACCACCTATGAGGGAAGGGATATAAAGTTACATTACGTCTTTTGACAATGTTTTGTGTCCGTGTTGTTTTCTGGTAGCTTCACTCAGTCGGTTTGCCTTTTTTTTTTATTAAGAAAAGAAACTAAACGGTTGACCACCACAACTTAAATACCACGCCGCCCATTTAACAAGTGTAACGTTACCACAGCAAAACAAAAGAAAACAAAACAAATCTAATTCGGGAAGCAAAACAAGCGTATATGCGTAAGGCAGCGAATATATTCCTATGTTATAGAATAATGAAAGTAAAAGTGTAGTAAAAGATAGCGAACAAGATAAAAAAGAAGCTAAAATCGGCAAAGCTAATTAAATAAAAAGGCAAACAAGTAAGGTAAACAATTAATAAACAAAACAAAAACAAAAAAGGCACATTTTGGCTGAAAAGCGGAAGTATTAGCGGAAACAATACAATGCGAATACGTAGCACGGCATTGGTGGTGAGCATTGGATTGAAGTAGGTAAAAGAATGAGATAAAATAGAGATAAATGAAGAGAACAGAAACAACAGCGAACCATTTCCACAGTTTTGTGCGAAAAAGGAGAAGATTTTCTTAAAGAAAAAACACATGGAAAGAGCACGGTTTTTTTTTTTTTTAGTTTTCGGAGGGGCTTGTGCCATATTTAAACCAGTTAAATCGTATTCAATGTAAAAGAAAGCAAAACTGAGTAAAGAAAGCGCCCGTAAAGGCCCGTGAGGAAGGAATAGAATGTTATCTATGGGGAAAAACGAACACGACGTGGTGCAAAACAAACCAAAAACAAAAAAAAAAAAACGAGAATAAGAAAACGAAATTACTAGTCAAAATTTTTCAAAGAAAAACAAAAAAGGTAGAACATACACTACACTTGCAAACTTTCTAAAGAAAGTGAATATAAAAATTAAGTAAATAATTGTAAAAGCAAATGGTGTGTCGGTCGGTCGGGGGGGTGGTAGTAAGCGAAAGTCGTACTTAAAGTTAGGAAAAAGAGCTACGAAAAGGATCAATCTTTTAAAAGAACTAAAGAAAAGGCAAAAAATTAACTTTAGCTATCAGCACACACTAAACACAACACACATTCTTTCCTCGTTCTCTCCCTTTCTATACGCTCTCTACACTACATGCGCACGTTTTTTGGATAGTGTAATTGGTTTTCAATCCTCCCAAAGGGGAGGAGGCCAGACAAGGACAGCTTGGAATCGATAGTTCCAAGTGTTATTAAATAATATTGTCCTATTTTTTTTTGGTTTGTCTACACCAGTACTACAAGTGTCCCCTTGATCCTTGTTGCTGCCTGTGTGTTGATCTTTAAATTGTCCACATGTGTCTGTGTTTTGTTTGTGTGCGTGTGTCCTCGTCGCTCTTTGTTGTGCATCGGAGGTTAATATTTTTGTGATTTTTGTTTGATCATTTTTCAGAACTTTTATTTAGCATTTCATTCAGCAAAAGTACGATAAAATAGATAAACACATTGTTCGGTGTATACAAAATAGAAAGCCTTATTCTCTCCTTCGCTTCGAAAGAAACATTAAAAGACGTTTACAATCTACTACTTTAGACACATTAAAGATAAAAATGACAAAAAAATGGGATTAAAATGGTTCCTTCTAGCCGTACAAAGGGAATAAATATTAAAACGCTAGTGACATTCACACTCTCTCTCTCTCTCTCTCTCTCTCTCTCTCTCTCTCTCTCTCTCTCTCTTTCATCATTACAGCGTTTTCCAGGGGTTCTCATAGTTGTGGGACACTTTGTTGTCTCTTTCTTATTGGCAGTGAACTTCATATGATCGATTTCAGGCTTCTTGGAAATTCCTATTGGATTTGTCCAAAAAGGGTTGCTATTGAGTCCAATTCCCCAATTACATTAAGTTCATTTCACGTAAGAAGGAGTCAACAAAGTGTCTTAGTCCTGAAAAACCCTGTAATTAATGGCAGCTTATCACTTCAGTAACGCCAATGCTTTGATGGAAATCGAAAGTGAACGTGTCTGCTTCCATTCGCTTGATCTTCCTCATCCTTATCCACCTGATCGTCGTCGGTAGGGGGATCTTCCTCGGCAGGGCTTGTTGCGGCGGGACAGTCGGTTGGTGCGCTGCTTTGAACGCAATTTGCTTCCGTTCCCCAACCGTATCCAGTAGCATTTAGCATTTGACTATTGCTAACAGTGCTGGTCGAGGCCGCCTGTGGGTATCGATGCTGTCCAATCGAACCCAGCGGGACGTACTGCCTTTGCTGCTGCTGTTGCTGCTGCTGCTGCTGCTGCAATCCACTCGACGGCTCCCCAACCGACTGGTCCAGCTGCAAACAATTCATACTCCTAAACGGCCACAACCCTCTCCTTCTTGCCTTCTCCGGCTTCTGGATCCGGTCCGGACTGGCCGTCTTGCGGCGCAACAGCCACATAATATCGTCCTCCGGCTGCAACCGCTGCAGATGCTTCTTGCGCATCGGCTTCCTGTTGCTCGACATTTTGCGCAGCGTCTTGCGGCACTGCACGTGCAGCTCGATCGCTTCCCTGATCGCAACGTACCACGCGTGGCTATCTTCGCCCTCCCCGTCGGCGCTAAAAATCGTACCATCGCCACTGCACGTGAGCCTAAAGTTACCGCGGAACAGCTCGACAATTTTACACTTTTTCAGCGGAAACACACAGCTGCAAGCGATGCTCGATCCTTCCGTCAGCAAAACCTCCACATCCTTCAGCACCCGGCAGTACATGAACATGTCCGACATGAGGATGCAGTACTTGCGCGACGTCGATCCGTCCGTCTTGAGCTTACGCAGGAAACCTTCCTTCAGGATTTTGCGCCCCGGTTTGACCAGCTTGAGCGATTTGTTTGTCAGTGCGTTCTGGACCACGATCAACCGTTGCGTGTTTTCGTAATCCTCCACCACGGCGTTTATGTGCGAGACGGACTGTTCCACGAGGCGGATTGATTCCTGCAGCGCTTTGTACGCCCCATCCGATGGGCTGGTGTAGAGGAGAACCTGCTGCAGGAGCAGCTTGTACCGCGGGATGCGCTGTATCGGTGTAATTAGCAGCGAGATCAGCTTCATCTGCACTTCCGGGCGGGATTCCGTGTTGGCAATGTATCGCTTCAGCGTCACGTTCTTGTCCATCAGCGATTGCAGCGTGCAGAGCGAATTGCGGTAGTCGAACGCGTACACTGAGTAGAGCTTAAAGAATGGTCCAAGATTGGTGAACGCTTTCACCACATTGTCCAAATCATCGTCAAGCTTGCGGAGCAGCTCCTGGCTGAGGTTGTGTATCGTGTCCAGCTGGCCAAAGATTTGGTTGTGCACCTTCTCGGTGAGGAATCCGTTCGTGCGCAACGGCGTCACGAAGTACTCGAGCAGCAGATCCAGCTGCCGCAGGAACGACTCCTCGGACGTACGAATTTCGCGGATCGCCTGCAGGCGCAGCTGTTGCCGCTTGTCCGCTTCGGTGTTTCGGACATCCGCCGGGCTTTTGCTGCTGTGTGTTCCGGGCAGTGCAAAACGACGCGCACCTGAAAGGAGTGGAAAGGAAGGGCGTGTAGGGTGTTGCTGGTTGGAATGCACCGAAAGGCGGGGGTTACTTACTTCCGACGCGAACATTCTGTACGTTCTGTACCTTTAGTGCGGCGATCAGCTCGGAACGCATGTCCTCCGGCATTAGCGGCTGCAGCTGCATACGGAGCGGCGTTTTCGGTGTCGATGTGGCCATGGTTTGTTCGAGCTTTTACACGACTTTTCAATTCACAATTTAGGGAAGCCACCCGGCTCGAGGCGGTGGATTTGCTTGGTTTTGCCGTTTACGCTTTGCCCTGTTGTCAGTTTTCGTTCAAAATTCAAAACAAACGTGACGTGACAGTGTAAAGCTGCGGTCGCACTCAGCACAACGGTGTGAAATATTTCAACGATGAAAGTGTTCACGTCTTTATTTCTATTTGCAGTTTATTCTTGTCTCGTGAACTGAGTTTTGAACTCTATATATTTCTCTACCTATCACAAGATTGTTTATAACTCACATACTATTATCATTTTCGTCGTAATTAAACTTGCCTAATTTAATAACGATTTTTGTAATGTAACATTTCACGAAATATTTCAGTAAATGAATTTCAAATGAAAAATAAACAAAAACAGCAATTGTTGCCAGTATCTAATCGATAATAAAAGAATTTAAAAGTCCAATTTCTTAGTGTTTGGCGGAAAATTATCACAAAAATCCCCAAAAATAATTTGTTTTCATCAACATTTTCTCAACCGCTAGGCACGCTCCTGCCAAAATCCTCCTATGCATCATCTCACCACTAGGCACGCGCAGGCCGTTGTCAAACGAACGTCATCGGTGTGCCGACTTCCGCCGAAACGTCACACAGCGAAACGTCAAACACACCGACCGTCTCTTTCTTTTTCCGGCAAACTCTACGTGCTGTCGACACATTTTTGTGGTAGCAGCGCCAAGTTTTTGGATTTTCGTACACAATGGTCGTAAGTGCCGGGTTAAAATTGCGTTCAACGCCGAGCGCTTCCTTCGCTGCATCGAGCGGTGTGTGCTGCGCTGTGGAAATCTCGTGCAAATGTGTGCCCGAAGCTGGATGCATCCGACGGGGCAACCAGCCAGCCAGAGCCCGTCAACTGTGATGGTTGACCCCCGTTCAGCCCCTCCGGAGGACCAGTGGTGGTGTGGTGGTTCAGGCACGCAGCGATCGCTACAGTACTCTTCATGATGATTCTAGTGAACGGGCGGACAGAATGCATACTGTGTACAAAATCATGCAATTACTCCTGTTGAACGTTCAGTAACTGAGAAAAGATAGCATAGCATCGTGATGCCGCCCAGCAGCAGCACACTGAGATTGCAGCGAAGGAAGTGTGACGGCGTCGTCATGCGTGCGTGTGTGTTGATATTGTACATGCTGTGTGTGGCAATGGGGGAGAGGGCAAAAGGAGTGCAATGGCAATGGATTAACCTCACCCTCCATGGTTATTTCCTTTACAGAGCCTTAAGGTACGCAGGAAGACCAGGAAGCTGCGTGGTCACGTCAGCCACGGCCACGGTCGTATTGGTAAGTAGAGAGCGCCCAGCCTTTCCACCGGCTTTCACGATATATGGTGTGCATGTGTATGTATTAACGAATTCCCACCATTTCCTCTCCTTATTTTTTAGGCAAGCACCGTAAGCATCCTGGTGGTCGCGGTAACGCTGGTGGTATGCACCACCACCGTATCAACTTTGACAAATACCATCCGGGTTATTTCGGCAAGGTCGGTATGCGAAACTTCCACCTGAACCGCAACCACAAGTTCTGCCCGACCATTAACCTCTCACACCTGTGGAGCCTGGTGCCGGAGAAGGTGCGCGAGGAGGCGAAGAAGAACCCTGAGAAGGTGCCGGTGGTCGATCTGGTCCAGTTCGTAAGTATCTTCGTTTTTGAGGCGCTTTTGTTGTCCATTCTTTGTGATGATTTTCGTGTACGGGCGGACAGAATGCATACTGTGTACAAATTCTCATGCAATCAATCCTGTTGATCGTACCTTAACTGATACCTCTTAGCGAGAAACAGCTCTTAATTGCTCCATCATACGAACGGAACACTAATCTGAAATGCACCATTGCTTCCATTGCAGGGTTACTTCAAGCTGCTCGGATCCGGTGGACTCCCGAAGACTTGCGGCCCGATCATCGTGAAGGCGAAATTCTTCTCCCGCCTGGCCGAGGAGCGCATCAAGGCCGCCGGTGGTGCTTGCGTGCTGCGAGCTTAAGCCTGTAAGGATCTTGCACACACACACACTAACACCGACGTCACATGCTCGGAGTGCCTTCGGGAATGGATCGCAAAGGGATGCAGTTCTGCGGTATCGCTATTTCGCCCGTTTCTGAAGGCACACAGCCAACAACATCTCTCCCACACACCACCTCCCGAGCATGTTGCCGTTTTTGTTTTTGGTACAACGTTTCGTGTGTATTTCCTGTGCGTGAATGTGTGAAGCACGGTGGTGTGCCTCTTTGCTGTTACGCATCGTACACGTACAAACTCACACACAGGAGCGAAGAGAAGATGAAGCAGAGAGTTGAAAAAGAGCAGAAGAAAATACAAGAAACCAATATCTAAAACACGTCAAGTGCTGTATTAACCATTGCTTTGTTTTCACTTTGTTGAGAACGCGTTGAGAAAATTGTCAAAGAGGTGTGCGAGATTTCACGCGGGTAAAGGAAACAATGACCCACAACAAAAGGCTATTTATCGAGCAGATTGTCGAAGATCATACTGATCCTTTATAAAAATTGGAAAATTTAATGGTGATTTCTGGTCAGTTCTTACTGAACGCCTGAAGGTATGCAAAATGGTGTATTTTTATACGTTCTGTTAGAAGTATGTTTTATTCTATTTGTTTGGAAGATGCTGGATTTACTAAAAAAAATGTCTTACTTTTGTCAGTTACGTATTTAGGTATGTTCATTAAGTCCATTCTTCATTCATAATGAGATAATTATAAACCAAAATTAGTGAAACAGCGTAGAACCAAAAAAATGTGTTAAATATATTGCATACCTTCAGGCGATTTACTAGACCATGGAAGAAAAATGAGCCCAAACATGAGCCCCGAACGGTAGTCGAATTGAATAAAGTGCGTCTAATAGAACGGCAAACAATAGACATCACAACTAGTGGTGGGAGCTTGAAATCGGAACTACCTGATGCCGATTCCGTCTCCGGAGTCGATTCCAGAATTGGATTCAGAATCGGCTCCGAAACCGGAATCGGAATCGGCTCTGGAATCGAAATTGGCTCCAAAATCTCCATAGCATTCTAAATATTTTCGATGTGAACTCTGAGCATGCGACAAGCCAGATAGATTGATTTGAGTATGTTATTATTTGTTAAATAATGAAATGAATTTTATCAGATTTACCCAACACTAATGAATACTACAATGAAACGATTAATGTTTCTTCATTAAACTGTCAAAATGATTCCACGGTTTTTGCTCGAATGTACTGGATGCTACGATCCCTATTTAATAAGCCGCAAAGGATTCAAATGTACTTGAAAACGATTTAATTCCATTAAGATTTCGGAGCCGATTCCGAAACCGATTCCAGAGTCGACTACTATCCGGAATCAGTTCCGACCAAAACTTCATTTTTCCCATCACTAGTCACAACTGTAAAATGATGATCACGCTTTGAGCTATCTAAAAAATCATGATACACTTTCTTCGGATATCAGCAAAGTAATACGAACGTCAAACGATTTTACTGCTCCTTTCGCGCTTTGTTTTATCCAATACAATCAAACAATATCTTACTGAATATTTTACACGGAAAAGAAAGAAAGAAGAAAGAAGCTAAAACGAAAAATTTCAAAATTACTCCAACAAAATTTTCGCTCGCTTGAAAAACGAAACAAACAAAAGAAAAATCAAAGGCACAGGAAAAGAGGGCGAGAACAGCCCACAAACAAAAATGTAGTAGTAAATAAACAATTATAAATAGTTGCATAACATTCTGTACACGGTTGAGCGGGACACGGGAAGGAATGGAACTGGGGCCTGAGAGGGGGATTGAGGATCGAATTAGGTTTGAATTATTCTAAAAGTTGAATTGTTTTCTTACAAACAAAAATACATCGACATTCGACTGGCGCCAAACACGTGCGCATCTTCAAGCGTCTAGATGTATATTAACGGTTACCCCCATTTTGTATTACCCTATACAGTATATTAGTACAGTTACAACAACAGGTTGCAATAGTTTTTTTTTCATTGTTTGGCCTTGTTCGCTTGTTCGCTAGGATAGCATTTACTTATTACACTAAACGGTAATAAAGGGCGCGCCCCTATCAATATTGCGAATTCACTGCATTCGCACGAATAATGGTACTTGTAAAAGATTAGTTTTGGAAATATGTGTTGCGCAATTTGTTCGTAAAATGTTCGAAAAAATACTCCCGATTAAAAGAGTGCGTTTAAATATCATTTTTGGTTCGTCTTTTCGACGGAAAGTTTACCACCAATGGGGACAGAAAGGGGGAGGGGGGCGGTTAAAATTGGCGAATTATTCTTTAAAAAAAGCAGCAGACAGGTAAATTCGCGCGATTAAATTACATTTTTTGTTAAATTAAAGCGGTTGCCCTACATTTAGAAAAGACAAATTTTCCTCCTCCACTATTTCGCTTTTCCACTATCTTTCTATTTCTTCCTTCTCTTTCCTTTCTTGATTCGTTTGTTTTACAAACGAACCCCTCCCCTACCTATGAACTGTTTTTCTAATATAAGGAAAACAGTATATCATATTCACAGCTACTAGTTATTGCTAAATAACAAAACACATCTATACACGCTTATTATGCCTTAATTAAATCACAAGCTTTTTTTCTTCTTGGTTAGATGGAGGGGAATAGGGGGAGCGTTTACTTAGTAGTAGTGCGCCACCGTTCGCTTAGTATCGTTCGGTTAATTTAATTGTAAATCGTTGTTGTTTCGCGCGCGCGCCACCCATCTACGTCGTACTTTCGTTTTCAGCTAGCAGTTCTTGCCGGTGGCTGCTGCTGCTGCTGCTGAACCTGCTCCGATAGCATCATGATGCACTGTTCCTGCGTTACCGCGGACAGTTCGCGCAACCACTCGTCCAGCAGTACGGCCCCGATGGCGAGGTTTAGCTGTCGCTTGCAGCCCACATTGTAACTGGTCAGCCCGTGCTCGAGGCTGTGCGGGTGCAGGGGATGCAGCAGATCGTTACCATTCGCTCCGTTCGATACCAGGTGACCACCGGCTGCGTTACTACCGCCAGCCTGCAGTGATGACGTATCGATCGACATGAACTGCGTTTCGGCTTCGCGCGATTCCCGCCGGGAGCTGCCAATAAGTAGACCGCTCGGTGGCGTCACGGACGATACGGACTGGTGCTGGTGCTGCTGTTGTCCCACGGGAGAAGGAACGTTCATCGAGGCGGGTGTGTAGGATTGGGGCTGCTGTCGGCCGTTCGGTGAGTGGTTTAAACCGTTACCATTGCTCGATCCTAATGAGATTGTGTGTGTGTGTGTGTGTATTGCACGTTGGAAAGGGGGTAAAACGTAGAGGAAATATAAATTAAAGCAAATTCGTCCTGTAACTGTCTGCAGTAGGAGTAATATATATTCCATTGGAAAAGAAACAGCACATCAGTTCGTTAAGTAGCATAGTGGCTAAAATAGAGCAGGAATGGGGGAAATCATCTAGTAAAGGAAAGGAGATAAATCAATTCCTCATCATTAAAACGGGGAACGGTACTGCCGAACGGGGAGATCGAGAGGGATAGGAAGTTAGTACGCATAACACTAAAACAAAAAAGGACTACTAAACGTTTTGGCACATTAAACAACACACACACACACTCTACTAGCAGCAAGCAATATGTTTGATTAGAATATTAAATATATTAACTCACACTACACACACATGCACACACAAATTAATAGGTGTTAGGATGATGTTGATGATGAAACGAGCGGAATGTTAGAGAACATTTACCATTAAGTAACGGTTATTTTCAAGCACAAACACACATCATTTCTGGCCGGATTTAAAAACATGAAAACATAACGGACATTAAAAGACATGAAAACGGATTTAATGTAATGGAACGAGGGCCTTATATGAATAGGGGTGATTACGTGAAGGAAAGGATGGAGGGTTTCTGGATTTATATTACTTTCACGTGGACAATATTTATTATATTGAAGTATACAAATTATGCTGATATGTTTAATTCGAAAGTTTTAAATCTTTATATATTTTAAATATAATTTAAAACATGCACGAGCAAATTGAATAATTGGTATAAAGTTGCAAGCTTAACAATCAAATTGAAAACAATAAAAAAAAAATGCTAAAATATTTCATCAACTCTTCAAACATGCAAATAACGATAAAAGTAGCAAGCAATTAAAAGGAATAAAAAAGACAAGCAGCAAACACTGTTCAAAAAAGGAAACAAGCAAACAAACAAGCTAAAAAACAAAAAACGCAATTTTGAATAATAAAACTATACGTAAGGAACGGAATCAGTAGTTATGTGGAACGGAAAAAAGGGGGTGGGGGGGGGAGAACAGCATAACAGATAAACAACAACAACAACAACAACAACAAATAAAGGGCATGATATTTACCGGTAAAAAATTCAACTATCTGTGCTAAACCCGATGAAGCTGAATGAGGAGTAGAAACAAACAAGATGGGTATTGATATGTGGATATATAATTAGAATCTTTCTCACAGAATACAGAACACATATATGTAATGTGGGAGGAGTTGATTTGTTTGTGGGTGGGTGGTTGGGTGATGGTGGATATGATACGTTGTGATTGTGAGCCAAACAGCAAGAGCATCCTGTTCCTTTCTCTCTACTAGCAACGTTTCTCTGTTTGCTTTCCCCGCTTGTGAGAAGAGTCTAATGACGCGTGGAGTGGAGAGTTAGTTGGTTTTCTATCAATTATACGCAACATACAGTAGCAGCAGTAGCACCAGCACACAAAGATGAGGTGAGTGTCAGTATAATTGGGCGAAACAGGTGAAAAAAGGGGCGACGAGCGTAGTGTTCATTAATGCAGTTTGTTGAGCGAGTGTTTAGATACAGTAGATACGGTCGACAGGGTTGATGCACACAATATCAACCGTTTTGTGCGAAACGCGAAGCGTCATGTGAGTTTAGTGACATCGGAACATAAGAAGCCAAGCGGAAAAAAGGCAATACTCTCGCCCCAAAAGTGACCGAGGCAAAGAAAATAATGATAAAGAAATGACTACAAAGGTAAGACAAAAATATAAAACACAACACAAAGAGCAGAAGAAAATACAAGAAGAAGAAAACAGGAACCAAAAAAATGTGATGAAAAGTAGCAGCAATAAAACTGAAATCATAAACTTTTACACATGCCCTCCCAATAATAAAGCCTGACACGTAATCGTGATGGGAAGATGAAAAAAAACGACAAGCTTTTATAAAGGACAGAGTTAAGTAACAAATAAAATGGAAAGAGGAAAAAGCCATATTCGATCGCCATAAACCACCATGAACCGTTGATCGATCGAGCGCGAATGTACCGACTGGCTGTGAAGGAGAAACAAAAGCTGCGTGACGATGATGATGGCGAAAAAACAAAACAGAAACAAAAAGCAAATAGAGAAACAGAAGCAGCGAAGAAAAGAAAGTGTAATAGATGATGGAGCGGAGTCGCCTTCCTCTTCTTCGACCGGTGATTGAAGCATTCCGAATCGATCGTATCACACAAGCACATCACCACCGTCAGAAGAAGAACGCTAATGAGCTGTGAAATTGAAAGCATCATAGTGAGTTGGTACAGAAAGAGTAATGCCAGAGAGAAAGAGAGAGAGAGAGAAAGAGAGCAGGAAAGGCATGAGGTGATACTATTGCGGTGCACTTTTTGGCTTTTCCCTAGTGTAGTGGCTTCGTTCTCGTTAGGCTCGAAGAGAACGAAAAGGGCGGTTGGAATGTCGGGGGGGTTAAGGCTGCCCAACTTACCCACGGAGCCAGGCCGTCGGAAGATGTTGGAGAACGAGTTGCTGATGCTTTTGCGTTTCCCGTCCTGCCGCTTGAACGGATCGTACGATGAGCTGGGCGTTAGCTGCATCGGTGTCGTTTGCGACAGGCTGGACGTCATGGACGAGCCGCCACCGTTCAGCAGCTTGCCGCTAGCGGCCGACTCGATCGCGGTCTTGCGCATGTTCACCAGCCGGAACTCACGGTCGACCAGGAACGACCGGGCCATGTCGACGATCTCGAGCGATTCGTCCGTGTCCGGCAGTTCGGCATCGATCTGTTGCTTCAGTATTTTCAGCACCTGCAAGGGGAAAACGCCGTAAAGAGTTATTGATTTATACATATTTTTTAATTTGATACTTTTTCCGCTAAAAAAAACTAAATGATATGAATGTGGTAAAACATTCTAGAATACAAGTTACGAGTGCACCACAAACAATTTACTTGGGAATTTCCATACAATACCCTTCTTGAGTATCTAAATACGTTATGCATTACATTATGCGTTACATGTCTAAATGTTACAGAATTACGTTACGTTACAGCCATTACATTACAATATAACGTTACATTACAGCATTGCGTTACATAGCAAGATAACGTTACGTTACATTATTGCGTTACATTACAATATAACGTTACGTCATTGCGTTACATTACAATATAACGTTATGTTACGGTATTGCGTTCATTAAATATTACGTTACGTTACGGCATTGCGTTACATTACAATATAACGTTACGTTACACTATTGCGTTACATTACAATGTAACGTTCTTAAAGGCTTGGCGAATATTTTCCAATGATTATCATCATTCTCGACTGCGTTTTTTTTTAATTAACTGCGAGTGCAACATGAAATTCAGTGTTTCAGTGTAATACTCCTTCATTTGATCGCACTAAAATTCATCAAAATCTCTTACCTGATGGAAGGACGGTGTATCGGATGTGGTTGGTATATCTGGCCGCAGCAGTATAGAGTGCAGCAATGGTAACGGAAAGAGCGCCAGGTGAGTGATCAATCCAGTGAGATGCAAATTCACATACAGGCAGTTGCTGGTAAACGTTTGCAGCTTGCCCCAAATTGCAGTTAAAAAGGGACCTGTGTAAATGAATTCAATGAGTAAAAAGAACACGTTTCACTCAACAAAAAAAAAGTCGCCCATTTACCTAAACTAACGGTCCCCTGAGCGAAAAGATCCTCCGACAGATCCAAATCACCGATCGGCTCCTCCCGCACGCTCGACACCTTCCACGCATCGATACGCTGCTGCTGCTGCTTCAGCTGTGGCTCCTGTGGCATCGTCCCTGGTGCCACCAGGTCGTTGCTCGTTTGGGAGAATACGTTTAAACTTTCGTACCCACTACTATCACCGATCGATTGCAGGCTATCCAGCTGCTTGCCGCTGGACGTTCCGATCGAACCACCACCGAACATTATTGCACTCGACGCCGACGAACTGGTTCCCGTCACTGATGTATGATGATGATTCTGTTGCTGCTGCTGCTGCTGTTGCAGACTATCACCACACTCCCCGATGCCAGAATCGATCGAAAATTCGCGCAGAAAATCTTTTATCATCTGCACCTTCAGCGCCCGCACATCTTCCGGATTGACGAGACTGTTTTGGCCGCTGCTGCCCACGCCGCCCCCGCCGTTTGCCGCTACATTGGGCGCACCGGTAAAATTGGCTTTACTTAGTTTTTGGTAACGATACACGTTGTTCCACTGATCACAGGCATGCTTGCATTGTACGATCCGGTTGCGTGCATCGAGCAGGTACGCTTGGTAGTTCGCCAGCAGCGTTTCGCCCGTCGTCGTGTTTAACCCGTAATGGTTCCAGTTGGCACCGATCGTTTTGCTAACGTTAAGGTTGGCACTGCTACTTCCACCGCGCTCGGTCAGGGTGCGGTGGTTACCCAACGCCGTCGCTACAACCGCTGCTTGGCCGGCCGCAGCACTACTGGCACCGTTGCTGGCGAGCCCCCCATTGTTGATGCTCAGCACGCTGTTCACCTTCTTCATGATGTCGGGCGTAATGTTGAGGAAGTACTCGACGGCTTGCGTGTACGGATCGACGCGATTGATTTTGTACCGGTGCGATATCGGTACGTGCTTGCAGTGCAGCAGGTACTTGAGCATCAGCTCGAGCATAATGTCCTCGCAGTTTAGGCTGAGCAGGCTATCGAACAGCGATAGCGTCACCATACAAAGCTGAAGAGAAAAGGGAGCGTAAAGAAAAGGTGTAAGGGGCGGTTTAGTTGTATTTAACGGTAAGCTACTTTATTACGCAAAAATGCGGCGTGCTGCACTTACCCGCGAATCGTTGCTGTTTAACCGCTCAACCAGCACGTCCAGTATGCGCTGCCCGTCGAACTTTTCCTCGTCCAGCAGAAACCGAATCACGATCTGTATCAGCCCCGGCTCGGTGATCGACCGTACGATCAGGTCGAAGTACGCCATCGCGGACACCTGCGACTCAACGTTCGTCTGGAATTGACCTTGCCCTTTAAATGTCTGGCTTACCCAACACAGATCGGCGGTTTCATTTTTGTTCGAAAGTTGTGCAAAAGAGAGTTGTCGGTTGTTGTAGGATGAAAGGAGGAGCATGGATGTGGTTGTGTGTGTGTGTGTGTTGTTTGGTTGCGAGGATTGTTTTGGTCAGTTTGTTAGACATGCGAGTAGGTTGTTATAATTGTTTCCAACGTTATAATATATTTCACGTTACGTCCACATTTCGCACAAAAAAAAGAAGCGAAAGGGCAACAAATAAGCGACGCATTATAAAGTCCAAAAATGCCCAAAAAGTTCACATGCGGAAATTCCCCCATGCAGCAAACATTCACAGCAACACATTCGAGGCCCACACAATCAAAAGGCAACGCGTATCAAATATGGCAGCGCAAGAGTAGCACCAGTAGGTGTGATAATAATTCCGTTTTTCGGCACGGAAGTGTTGAGCAAGAGCCGAACAACGCAAAGCAGAGCAATAGAGGAAGAGAAGGATTGTGAAGCACGATAAAATCACCGCAAAAGTGTACAAAGGTGTAATATTGAATTGATTATTGGAACAAAACGGTCGCGCAATATTAGATCATAAGCGCAACAAGAGAAGAAAAATGTAACAAAAATATTGTATACATGAAATTAAAACGGAAACAGTAAAGTAGTGAAAAAAGGCAACAAAACGACGCCGAATTGTGATAAAGAGATTGTTCGAAAGTACAGTGTAAGAAGGGGAAGGAGCAATTTGTAATGAAAAAGAGAGAAAGAGAGAAGAAAGTAAGAAAATAAGAGAATAAATTAGAGAAAACAAAATAAGAAGAATGAAAAAAAAAAACAACACAGATCCATTAGTTCCGGAATGCAAGCGTGGGGTGGGTGACGCTTTATGGGGTTTGGAGGGGAGTAGTTTCAACACTCAAACACGTTCAGTGCCCAACAAAAGGAACAGATAAAAACGCAACACGACGAGAAAACAAAGAAATGGGGGGAAACAGTGAGGTAACGGAACACAAAATTAACAGGTAAAATGAGATGGGATACACTATCAACCGGTCGATGATTGACGGGGGGTTGTATAAAACCGTCGTACAGGGATAATGTGTCTTCAAATAGCGAATACATCGTGGGGTTTGGGTGGGGTGTACACTTAAACTATTACTAAAACAACCGATAACGAAGGCTCATCGATCGTATTATGGGGGATTGAGCGTGTGACAGTGTGAGTCGTTGTGGTGAATTTAGAATTTCCCAACTCGAATGCATTGTGTGTGTGTGTGTGCTGTGAATGTGTTGGCTGTCACATGTGTTTGACCCATTGCAGGTGTCCCAACATCCATTTAAACGTAAAAACAATCTAACACCAACTTAGCAATTTATGTACAAAGCTTAGAGGCCGCCCATAGGATTTACCGCCAGTAACAAAAAAAAAAAAGGAAAACAATACAACAGAATCCCAAATAGTAGTGATAAAGTGCCAATGCAACAGGAGTGGTGGAACGCGCTGCGCAACAAACACCGCCGCGGAGTGTGCAAATGCAAACACACGGGGCAAATGGTAAATAATTGTTTCTCCATTAGCGTGAGCCATCGATGCCGTGCCGACACTCTTCCCCCATCGGCGTGCTCTCCCTGTCAGGGGCCCGGGCGTACCGAGCGCGGCTAGATTAGTAACGCTTCGATTAATTCTCCGGATGAATAAAACAATGCGATGGAAAGTTGTGGGCGCGTGGTGTTAGCGGGATGGAAATTTAGGAGGGCGCGATAAGTAGGACGCAAACGTACAACAACACAAACGGGGGAGGGTTTGGTGATGGAGAAATACCAGGGAAGGTGCACCGTGCATGAAGAAAGGAGCTCTATGCCATTACCTGCAATATTGCCGGCCCTAGAACGGGCACCAGGAAGCCCTGGTAGAGAAAATCGAGCAGCTGCTGGCGGATCATCGTATGCGCAACCTGCACCACGGCGTTGCAAAACTCGAGCGAGTTCATGAACAGCGTCAGCTCGGGCATCTCCGTCACGTCGTCCGTGGTGATCCGATACCAGTCGACGGTTTTGATTTCGATCTGGTTGGGCAGGCGCGAATACAGCCCACCGAGCCCGGTCACCAGCACCGGACAGATGGACGAGTACGTCGCAATGTACGTGCCGACGTTCGAGTTCTTCTGCGACAGCGCCATGCAGAGCAGCAGGGCGTCCCGTGCCTGATGACCGAGCGACCCCTCCCGGTGGACGTACGGTATCAGCAGCGAAAAGATGATGAAGCTAAAAGAAAGAAAAAAAAAAACGGAAGAGACGTGAACATCAGACGTGAAAAAACACCTCCGATCGATAACCTTTCTCCCCTGGGTACACAGTTTCGGCAACACTTACTTCGTGTGGCCACCGTTGCTAGCGTGGTGGCTTTGCTGCGTCTGCGTGGTGGAGAAGAAGAACAGATCGAGCAGGTGCACGTTCTGCATCAGCACCACGCACAGCTGATTGAGCAGTATCACCAGCCGCTTCTCGACGTCCGGCGGATAGATTTCGTTCTGGCTCGAGGCCAGCAGCTTCAGCAGCGGCCGGAGAAACGGTTCATGCACCAGCAGCTGATGGCGCGAGTGACTCACCAATTGCTCGTACAGCTTGAGCTGCTCCAATCGGACTGCGTTTGCGTATCTGTAGGAAGGGAAAGCGTTAGTGTGATTCTAGGGCGACACATTTGAAACGCGTGATATGAAGCCTCCTTCCTCTCGCTCCCTTACCGGCCCGTCTTGATGCCCCACTCGTACAGCTTGTCGAGTAGGTTTTCGCTCAGCAGATGCTCCAGACAGGGTGCCGGCGGCGTGGGCTGTCCCGGCAGGCTGAGCTTGTTGCAGTGGTGCAGCTCCACCAGCAGCAGCGTTACCATGTGGTCTAGATGTGTCACCACGCCCAGCACGTCATCGTGCGACTGGCTGCGATAGTTCTGTATGGGATATGGAGAAAGGCAAAGAAGGAAAGAGAAACATTAGATTACATTGTGTAGTGTACAGTGGCTTTCCGCATTAAAACTGAAAAGAGTGTCAAATTAACAGAGCATGGTCGAGCAAATCAACATCACAATGTTAATGTAGCAAGGCCCCACTTTAATTATGGGGCCACATGGTAAAACATGGAAAGCAAAAGTGGGACCACGGCATGGCACGGCCACCAGAACAAACAAATGGCGCTCTGGTGGCGCTATGCGCGTGCTCGATATAATTTTTATTTAATTTGTTAATAAGGAGAAAGCTTCGACAGCACCACGATCATCGTCATGATCATCACCAACGATCTCCAAACGGCAGTAAATCACGCTACCCCAACAACGCCGCCCATTTCCATGCGCTGGCGTCGTGCCGGTCCTGTGATCGTGAAGCGCGTAAATGCTTAATTGCAGACCAATGCAGGCTGGCTGGCTGGCTGGTTGCCACTAATCGAAATCCAAACAACTACGCCCCCCGTCCTCCCATTCCAGTCCCACTGGGCGGCTGTGTATGTAGACCTTGACGAAGGTAAAACAAGGGGAAAACAGAGAAGCAAAAAAGCCAAACGAA
>KB667833.1:607162-620097 GCA_000349065.1 Anopheles quadriannulatus | reverse complement strand
AATCATGATACACTTTCTTCGGATATCAGCAAAGTAATACGAACGTCAAACGATTTTACTGCTCCTTTCGCGCTTTGTTTTATCCAATACAATCAAACAATATCTTACTGAATATTTTACACGGCAAAGAAGGAAAGAAGAAAGAAGCTAAAACGAAAAATTTCAAAATTACTCCAACAAAATTTTCGCTCGCTTGAAAAACGAAACAAACAAAAGAAAAATCAAAGGCACAGGAAAAGAGGGCGAGAACAGCCCACAAACAAAAGTGTAGTAGTAAATAAACAATTATAAATAGTTGCATAACATTCTGTACACGGTTGAGCGGGACACGGGAAGGAATGGAACTGGGGCCTGAGAGGGGGATTGAGGATCGAATTAGGTTTGAATTATTCTAAAAGTTGAATTGTTTTCTTACAAACAAAAATACATCGACATTCGACTGGCGCCAAACACGGACGCATCTTCAAGCGTCTAGATGTATATTAACGGTTACCCCCATTTTGTATTACCCTATACAGTATATTAGTACAGTTACAACAACAGGTTGCAATAGTTTTTTTTTCATTGTTTGGCCTTGTTCGCTTGTTCGCTAGGATAGCATTTACTTATTACACTAAACGGTAATAAAGGGCGCGCCCCTATCAATATTGCGAATTCACTGCATTCGCACGTATAATGGTACTTGTAAAAGATTAGTTTTGGAAATATGTGTTGCGCAATTTGTTCGTAAAATGTTCGAAAAAATACTCCCGATTAAAAGAGTGCGTTTAAATATCATTTTTGGTTCGTCTTTTCGACGCAAAGTTTACCACCAATGGGGACAGAAAGGGGGAGGGGGGCGGTTAAAATTGGCGAATTATTCTTTAAAAAAAGCAGCAGACAGGTAAATTCGCGCGATTAAATTACAATTTTTGTTAAATTAAAGCGGTTGCCCTACATTTTGAAAAGACAAATTTTCCTCCTCCACTATTTCGCTTTTCCACTATCTTTCTATTTCTTCCTTCTCTTTCCTTTCTTGATTCGTTTGTTTTACAAACGAACCCCTCCCCTACCTATGAACTGTTTTTCTAATATAAGGAAAACAGTATATCATATTCACAGCTACTAGTTATTGCTAAATAACAAAACACATCTATACACGCTTATTATGCCTTAATTAAATCACAAGCTTTTTTTCTTCTTGGTTAGATGGAGGGGAATAGGGGGAGCGTTTACTTAGTAGTAGTGCGCCGCCGTTCGCTTAGTATCGTTCGGTTAATTTAATTGTAAATCGTTGTTCTTTCGCGCGCGCGCCACCCATCTACGTCGTACTTTCGTTTTCAGCTAGCAGTTCTTGCCGGTGGCTGCTGCTGGTGCTGCTGAACCTGCTCCGATAGCATCATGATGCACTGTTCCTGCGTTACCGCGGACAGTTCGCGCAACCACTCGTCCAGCAGTACGGCCCCGATGGCGAGGTTTAGCTGTCGCTCGCTGCCCACACTGTAACTGGTCAGCCCGTGCTCGAGGCTGTGCGGGTGCAGGGGATGCAGCAGATCGTTACCATTCGCTCCGTTCGATACCAGGTGACCACCGGCTGCGTTACTACCGCCGGCCTGCAGTGATGACGTATCGATCGACATGAACTGCGTTTCGGCTTCGCGCGATTCCCGCCGGGAGCTGCCAATAAGTAGACCGCTCGGTGGCGTCACGGACGACACGGACTGGTGCTGGTGCTGCTGTTGTCCCACGGGAGAAGGAACGTTCATCGATGCGGGTGTGTAGGATTGGGGCTGCTGTCGGCCGTTCGGTGAGTGGTTTAAACCGTTACCATTGCTCGATCCTGATGAGATTGTGTGTGTGTGTGTGTGTGTTGCACGTTGGAAAGGGGGTAAAACGTAGAGGAAATATAAATTAAAGCAAATTCGTCCTGTAACTGTCTGCAGTAGGAGTAATATATATTCCATTGGAAAAGAAACAGCACATCAGTTCGTTAAGTAGCATAGTGGCTAAAATAGAGCGGGAATGGGGGAAATCATCTAGTAAAGGAAAGGAGATAAATCAATTCCTCATCATTAAAACGGGGAACGGTACTGCCAAACGGGGAGATCGAGAGGGATAGGAGGTTAGTACGCATAACACTAAAACAAAAAAGGACTACTAAACGTTTTGGCACATTAAACAACACACACACACACTCTACTAGCAGCAAGCAATATGTTTGATTAGAATATTAAATATATTAACTCACACTACACACACATGCACACACAAATTAATAGGTGTTAGGATGATGTTGATGATGAAACGAGCGGAATGTTAGAGAACATTTACCATTAAGTAACGGTTATTTTCAAACACAAACACAAATCATTGCTAATTGGTTTTAAAAACATGAAAACATAACGGACATTAAAAGACATGAAAACGGACTTAATGTAATGGAACGAGGGCCTTATATGAATAGGGGTGATTACGTGAAGGAAAGGATGGAGGGTTTCTGGATTTATATTACTTTCACGTGGACAATATTTATTATATTGAAGTATACAAATTATGCTGATATGTTTAATTCGAAAGTTTTAAATCTTTATATATTTTAAATATAATTTAAACCATGCACGAGCAAATTGAATAATTGGTATAAAGTTGCAAGCTTAACAATCAAATTGAAAACAATAAAAAAAAAATGCTAAAATATTTCATCAACTCTTCAAACATGCAAATAACGATAAAAGTAGCAAGCAATTAAAAGGAATAAAAAAGACAAGCAGCAAACACTGTTCAAAAAAGGAAACAAGCAAACAAACAAGCTAAAAAACAAAAAACGCAATTTTGAATAATAAAACTATACGTAAGGAACGGAATCAGTAGTTATGTGGAACGGAAAAAAGGGGGTGGGGGGGGGAGAACAGCATAACAGATAAACAACAACAACAACAACAACAACAAATAAAGGGCATGATATTTACCGGTAAAAAATTCAACTATCTGTGCTAAACCCGATGAAGCTGAATGAGGAATAGAAACAAACAAGATGGATATTGATATGTGGATATATAATTAGAATCTTTCTCACAGAATACAGAACACATATATGTAATGTGGGAGGAGTTGATTTGTTTTGGGGTGGGTGGTTGGGTGATGGTGGATATGATACGTTGTGATTGTGAGCCAAACAGCAAGAGCATCCTGTTCCTTTCTCTCTACTAGCAACGTTTCTCTGTTTGCTTTCCCCGCTTGTGAGAAGAGTCTAATGACGCGTGGAGTGGAGTGTTAGTTGGTTTTCTATCAATTATACGCAACATACAGTAGCAGCAGTAGCACCAGCACACAAAGATGAGATGAGTGTCAGTATAATTGGGCGAAAAAGGTAAAAAAAGGGGCGACGAGCGTAGTGTTCATTAATGCAGTTTGTTGAGCGAGTGTTTAGATACAGTAGATACGGTCGACAGGGTTGATGCACACAATATCAACCGTTTTGTGCAAAACGCGAAGCGCCATGTGAGTTTAGTGACATCGGAACATAAGAAGCCAAGCGGAAAAAAGGCAATACTCTCGCCCCAAAAGTGACCGAGGCAAAGAAAATAATGATAAAGAAATGGCTACAAAGGTAAGACAAAAATATAAAACACAACACAAAGAGCAAAATATACTACACGAAGAAGAAAAGAGGAACCAAAAAAATGTGATGAAAAGTAGCAGCAATAAAACTGAAATCATAAACTTTTACACATGCCCTCCCAATAATAAAGCCTGACACGTAATCGTGATGGGAAGATGAAAAAAAACGACAAGCTTTTATAAAGGACAGAGTTAAGTAACAAATAAAATGGAAAGAGGAAAAAGCCATATTCGATCGCCATAAACCACCATGAACCGTTGATCGATCGAGCGCGAATGAACCGACTGGCTGTGAAGGAGAAACAAAAGCTGCGTGACGATGATGATGGCGAAAAAACAAAACAGAAACAAAAAGCAAATAGAGAAACAGAAGCAGCGAAGAAAAGAAAGTGTAATAGATGATGGAGCGGAGTCGCCTTCCTCTTCTTCGACCGGTGATTGAAGCATTCCGAATCGATCGTATCACACAAGCACATCACCACCGTCAGAAGAAGAACGCTAATGAGCTGTGAAATTGAAAGCATCATAGTGAGTTGGTACAGAAAGAGTAATGCCAGAGAGAAAGAGAGAGAGAGAGAAAGAGAGCAGGAAAGGCATGAGGTGATACTATTGCGGTGCACTTTTTGGCTTTTCCCTAGTGTAGTGGCTTCGTTCTCGTTAGGCTCGAAGAGAACGAAAAGGGCGGTTGGAATGTCGGGGGGGTTAAGGCTGCCCAACTTACCCACGGAGCCGGGCCGTCGGAAGATGTTGGAGAACGAGTTGCTGATGCTTTTGCGTTTCCCGTCCTGCCGCTTGAACGGATCGTACGATGAGCTGGGCGTTAGCTGCATCGGTGTCGTTTGCGACAGGCTGGACGTCATGGACGAGCCGCCACCGTTCAGCAGCTTGCCGCTAGCGGCCGACTCGATCGCGGTCTTGCGCATGTTCACCAGCCGGAACTCACGGTCGACCAGGAACGACCGGGCCATGTCGACGATCTCGAGCGATTCGTCCGTGTCCGGCAGTTCGGCATCGATCTGTTGCTTCAGTATTTTCAGCACCTGCAAGGGGAAAACGCCGTAAAGAGTTATTGATTTATACATATTTTTTAATTTGATACTTTTTCCGCTAAAAAAAACTAAATGATATGAATGTGGTAAAACATTCTAGAATACAAGTTACGAGTGCACCACAAACAATTTACTTGGGAATTTCCATACAATACCCTTCTTGAGTATCTAAATACGTTATGCATTACATTATGCGTTACATGTCTAAATGTTACAGAATTACGTTACGTTACAGCCATTACATTACAATATAACGTTACATTACAGCATTGCGTTACATAGCAAGATAACGTTACGTTACATTATTGCGTTACATTACAATATAACGTTACGTCATTGCGTTACATTACAATATAACGTTATGTTACGGTATTGCGTTCATTAAATATTACATTACGTTACGGCATTGCGTTACATTACAATATAACGTTACGTTACACTATTGCGTTACATTACAATGTAACGTTCTTAAAGGCTTGGCGAATATTTTCCAATGATTATCATCATTCTCGACTGCGTTTTTTTTTAATTAACTGCGAGTGCAACATGAAATTCAGTGTTTCAGTGTAATACTCCTTCATTTGATCGCACTAAAATTCATCAAAATCTCTTACCTGATGGAAGGACGGTGTATCGGATGTGGTTGGTATATCTGGCCGCAGCAGTATAGAGTGCAGCAATGGTAACGGAAAGAGCGCCAGGTGAGTGATCAATCCAGTGAGATGCAAATTCACATACAGGCAGTTGCTGGTAAACGTTTGCAGCTTGCCCCAGATTGCAGTTAAAAAGGGACCTGTGTAAATGAATTCAATGAGTTAAAAGAACACGTTTCACTCAACAAAAAAAAAGTCGCCCATTTACCTAAACTAACGGTCCCCTGAGCGAAAAGATCCTCCGACAGATCCAAATCACCGATCGGCTCCTCCCGCACGCTCGACACCTTCCACGCATCGATACGCTGCTGCTGCTGCTTCAGCTGTGGCTCCTGTGGCATCGTCCCTGGTGCCACCAGGTCGTTGCTCGTTTGGGAGAATACGTTTAAACTTTCGTACCCACTACTATCACCGATCGATTGCAGGCTATCCAGCTGCTTGCCGCTGGACGTTCCGATCGAACCACCACCGAACATTATTGCACTCGACGCCGACGAACTGGTTCCCGTCACTGATGTATGATGATGATTCTGTTGCTGCTGCTGCTGCTGCTGCAGACTATCACCACACTCCCCGATGCCCGAATCGATCGAAAATTCGCGCAGAAAATCTTTTATCATCTGCACCTTCAGCGCCCGCATATCTTCCGGATTGACGAGACTGTTTTGGCCGCTGCTGCCCACGCCGCCCCCGCCGTTTGCCGCTACATCGGGCGCACCCGTAAAATTGGCTTTACTTAGTTTTTGGTAACGATACACGTTGTTCCACTGATCACAGGCATGCTTGCATTGTACGATCCGGTTGCGTGCATCGAGCAGGTACGCTTGGTAGTTCGCCAGCAGCGTTTCGCCCGTCGTCGTGTTTAACCCGTAATGGTTCCAGTTGGCACCGATCGTTTTGCTAACGTTAAGGTTGGCACTGCTACTTCCACCGCGCTCGGTCAGGGTGCGGTGGTTACCCAACGCCGTCGCTACAACCGCTGGTTGGCCGGCCGCAGCACTACTGGCACCGTTGCTGGCGAGCCCCCCATTGTTGATGCTCAGCACGCTGTTCACCTTCTTCATGATGTCGGGCGTAATGTTGAGGAAGTACTCGACGGCTTGCGTGTACGGATCGACGCGATTGATTTTGTACCGGTGCGATATCGGTACGTGCTTGCAGTGCAGCAGGTACTTGAGCATCAGCTCGAGCATAATGTCCTCGCAGTTTAGGCTGAGCAGGCTATCGAACAGCGATAGCGTCACCATACAAAGCTGAAGAGAAAAGGGAGCGTAAAGAGAAGGCGTAAGGTGCGGTTTAGTTGTATTTAAGGGGTAAGCTATTTTATTACGCAAAAATGCGGCGTGCTGCACTTACCCGCGAATCGTTGCTGTTTAACCGCTCAACCAGCACGTCCAGTATGCGCTGCCCGTCGAACTTTTCCTCGTCCAGCAGAAACCGAATCACGATCTGTATCAGCCCCGGCTCGGTGATCGACCGTACGATCAGGTCGAAGTACGCCATCGCGGACACCTGCGACTCAACGTTCGTCTGGAATTGACCTTGCCCTTTAAATGTCTGGCTTACCCAACACAGATCGGCGGTTTCATTTTTTGTTGGAAAGTTGTGCAAAAGAGAGTTGTCGGTTGTTGTAGGATGAAAGGAGGAGCATGGATGTGGTTGTGTGTGTGTGTGTGTTGTTTGGTTGCGAGGATTGTTTTGGTCAGTTTGTTAGACATGCGGGTAGGTTGTTATTATTGTTTCCAACGTTATAATATATTTCACGTTACGTCCACATTTCGCACAAAAAAAAGAAGCGAAAGGGCAACAAATAAGCGACGCATTATAAAGTCCAAAAATGCCCAAAAAGTTCACATGCGGAAATTCCCCCATGCAGCAAACATTCACAGCAACACATTCGAGGCCCACACAATCAAAAGGCAACGCGTATCAAATATGGCAGCGCAAGAGTAGCACCAGTAGGTGTGATAATAATTCCGTTTTTCGGCACGGAAGTGTTGAGCAAGAGCCGAACAACGCAAAGCAGAGCAATAGAGGAAGAGAAGGATTGTGAAGCACGATAAAATCACCGCAAAAGTGTACAAAGGTGTAATATTGAATTGATTATTGGAACAAAACGGTCGCGCAATATTAGATCATAAGCGCAACAAGAGAAGAAAAATGTAACAAAAATATTGTATACATGAAATTAAAACGGAAACAGTAAAGTAGCGAAAAAAGGCAACAAAACGACGCCGAATGGTGATAAAGAGATTGTTCGAAAGTACAGTGTAAGAAGGGGAAGGAGCAATTTGTAATGAAAAAGAGAGAAAGAGAGAAGAAAGTAAGAAAATAAGAGAATAAATTAGAGAAAACAAAATAAGAAGAATGAAAAAAAAAAACAACACAGATCCATTAGTTCCGGAATGCAAGCGTGGGGTGGGTGACGCTTTATGGGGTTTGGAGGGGAGTAGTTTCAACACTCAAACACGTTCAGTGCCCAACAAAAGGAACAGATAAAAACGCAACACGACGAGAAAACAAAGAAATGGGGGGAAACAGTGAGGTAACGGAACACAAAATTAACAGGTAAAATGAGATGGGATACACTATCAACCGGTCGATGATTGACGGGGGGTTGTATAAAACCGTCGTACAGGGATAATGTGTCTTCAAATAGCGAATACATCGTGGGGTTTGGGTGGGGTGTACACTTAAACTATTACTAAAACAACCGATAACGAAGGCTCATCGATCGTATTATGGGGGATTGAGCGTGTGACAGTGTGAGTCGTTGTGGTGAATTTAGAATTTCCCAACTCGAATGCATTGTGTGTGTGTGTGTGCTGTGAATGTGTTGGCTGTCACATGTGTTTGACCCATTGCAGGTGTCCCAACATCCATTTAAACGTAAAAACAATCTAACACCAACTTAGCAATTTATGTACAAAGCTTAGAGGCCGCCCATAGGATTTACCGCCAGTAACAAAAAAAAAAAAGGAAAACAATACAACAGAATCCCAAATAGTAGTGATAAAGTGCCAATGCAACAGGAGTGGTGGAACGCGCTGCGCAACAAACACCGCCGCGGAGTGTGCAAATGCAAACACACGGGCAAATGGTAAATAATTGTTTCTCCATTAGCGTGAGCCATCGATGCCGTGCCGACACTCTTCCCCCATCGGCGTGCTCTCCCTGTCAGGGGCCCGGGCGTACCGAGCGCGGCTAGATTAGTAACGCTTCGATTAATTCTCCGGATGAATAAAACAATGCGATGGAAAGTTGTGGGCGCGTGGTGTTAGCGGGATGGAAATTTAGGAGGGCGCGATAAGTAGGACGCAAACGTACAACAACACAAACGGGGGAGGGTTTGGTGATGGAGAAATACCAGGGAAGGTGCACCGTGCATGAAGAAAGGAGCTCTATGCCATTACCTGCAATATTGCCGGCCCTAGAACGGGCACCAGGAAGCCCTGGTAGAGAAAATCGAGCAGCTGCTGGCGGATCATCGTATGCGCAACCTGCACCACGGCGTTGCAAAACTCGAGCGAGTTCATGAACAGCGTCAGCTCGGGCATCTCCGTCACGTCGTCCGTGGTGATCCGATACCAGTCGACGGTTTTGATTTCGATCTGGTTGGGCAGGCGCGAATACAGCCCACCGAGCCCGGTCACCAGCACCGGACAGATGGACGAGTACGTCGCAATGTACGTGCCGACGTTCGAGTTCTTCTGCGACAGCGCCATGCAGAGCAGCAGGGCGTCCCGTGCCTGATGACCGAGCGACCCCTCCCGGTGGACGTACGGTATCAGCAGCGAAAAGATGATGAAGCTAAAAGAAAGAAAAAAAAAAACGGAAGAGACGTGAACATCAGACGTGAAAAAACACCTCCGATCGATAACCTTTCTCCCCTGGGTACACAGTTTCGGCAACACTTACTTCGTGTGGCCACCGTTGCTAGCGTGGTGGCTTTGCTGCGTCTGCGTGGTGGAGAAGAAGAACAGATCGAGCAGGTGCACGTTCTGCATCAGCACCACGCACAGCTGATTGAGCAGTATCACCAGCCGCTTCTCGACGTCCGGCGGATAGATTTCGTTCTGGCTCGAGGCCAGCAGCTTCAGCAGCGGCCGGAGAAACGGTTCATGCACCAGCAGCTGATGGCGCGAGTGACTCACCAATTGCTCGTACAGCTTGAGCTGCTCCAATCGGACTGCGTTTGCGTATCTGTCGGAAGGGAAAGCGTTAGTGTGATTCTAGGGCGACACATTTGAAACGCGTGATATGAAGCCTCCTTCCTCTCGCTCCCTTACCGGCCCGTCTTGATGCCCCACTCGTACAGCTTGTCGAGTAGGTTTTCGCTCAGCAGATGCTCCAGACAGGGTGCCGGCGGCGTGGGCTGTCCCGGCAGGCTGAGCTTGTTGCAGTGGTGCAGCTCCACCAGCAGCAGCGTTACCATGTGGTCTAGATGTGTCACCACGCCCAGCACGTCATCGTGCGACTGGCTGCGATAGTTCTGTATGGGATATGGAGAAAGGCAAAGAAGGAAAGAGAAACATTAGATTACATTGTGTAGTGTACAGTGGCTTTCCGCATTAAAACTGAAAAGAGTGTCAAATTAACAGAGCATGGTCGAGCAAATCAACATCACAATGTTAATGTAGCAAGGCCCCACTTTAATTATGGGGCCACATGGTAAAACATGGAAAGCAAAAGTGGGACCACGGCATGGCACGGCCACCAGAACAAACAAATGGCGCTCTGGTGGCGCTATGCGCGTGCTCGATATAATTTTTATTTAATTTGTTAATAAGGAGAAAGCTTCGACAGCACCACGATCATCGTCATGATCATCACCAACGATCTCCAAACGGCAGTAAATCACGCTACCCCAACAACGCCGCCCATTTCCATGCGCTGGCGTCGTGCCGGTCCTGTGATCGTGAAGCGCGTAAATGTATAATTGCAGGCCAATGGTGGCTGGCTGACTGCCACTAATCGAAATCCAAACAACTACGCCCCCCGTCCTCCCATTCCAGTCCCACTGGGCGGCTGTGTATGTAGACCTTGACGAAGGTAAGCAAGGGGAAAAAACAGAGAAGCAAAAAAGCCAAACGAAATCGAACCCAAACGGAAAGATGAAACCTTCCTTCTACATGCGTACAAACATGGGTTTCCTTCTCCACGCCGCAATTACAACTTCCCGCATACAATATCCTGTGTCAGCTTTTCTCCGTTGGTGCGGGGGCTTGGCTGAAAACTGACGCGCAGAAAATGCTGACTGCGCATCAAACATTGTTCGACATTGTTGTTCTGCAACAGTGTCGGCGCTTTATTTTTTTGTTTCTAGTGCACTAGGTTGCCCTGTTGTTTGTTTGTTGTTTGCTGTAGGCTCTTGCGGGAAGTACTGAGTACATCCCCGCTCATACTTTCTTTCTGAATGAATGTGGTTTTGTAGCACTTTTTGTTTGTGGCATGCGCTGTGCGCATTAATGTGGTGTTAATCATCACCGTACACTGGGTGGAACAGGTTGTCTTCCTGTAAGCTGTTTTTTTGTTTTTGTTTTTGTGCTTATCAAGCAGGGCTGCGTGAATGGGAAGAGCCCTCTTACTTTAGGGATGTCAAATGTTAAATGTTTGATTCTTCCGATTCTTTAAATGTTTTGCTAACAAAACTGATGTTCAGTGTTTACATGCACCGACTTTTACAAGGTCGGATATTGACCATTTACTCGTCTTAGAAAGATATGCACTCGTAAAAAAGTACAAGCCTCGACAGAAGTATGCATAAAAGCGCTGTTGACGTTAGCCAACAAACGTAATTATGTCGATCTAAACGTATTATCTAATGCTGATTACTGGAAACTAATTAAAATCCGTGCTACAAATAGCTCAAAAGCTCCAGACATCAAACTGTACAGCGCAAAAGTTGTTGAATAGTTATAAGGATAGTTTGTTATGGTCATTTTTTGTTTGTTTTGATAATCATAAATCTGAAGTTTGGGACTAGGAACTCATTGTAAGTTAAGAAAAAAAACTTTTTTGTGAGTCTAGAGGACGATGACTTCAAAGATGAAAAGAATCTACTATTTCGACAAACAAGGATTATAGGATATAGCTAAATCGTGTAATGAATGATTAAAAAAACAATAAAGGACTTCAACGTGTTATACATTTTATGTACAAAAATGATTGTTTGAGTAATATACAGTGCTGCAGAATGTCACTGTCAAGCTCATAAAAAATTCTGACTGAAAAAAGTCCATGTCAGCGTCACGTACTCAATTATGATAATCAGAGGAGATGCTCAAACAGTTGCTGTCGCCAATAGATGCTAGATGACATCTTAGCAACCAACGCTTGGTCAGTCACTTTGTGAAATTCCGACACGAGCTCACGAGTGACATGATCAGCATCACGAGTTCTACTGTCATCTGTGTTCTACTGTACTGTCATGATCAAAGGTGAGCCTCAAACAGTTGGTGCCGACCATCACATGCTTGGTGACATTTTTTGCATCCAATTCTTGGTCAGTCACTTGGTCGCGACACTTGCTGTCGGTGATACAGGCTTTCCCACGATTTATTGGTTGGATCCCGTCAATTTTTGGTGGGTTCCCATATTTTTTTGGTGCGTTCCCACGATTTTTTGGCTGTTTCCCAAAATTTTTTGGTCCAATGGTATTGATATCCAATCGGAAAATACCAATAAATTATGAGAACGAACCAAAAATCTATGGGAACCCACCAACAAATTATGGGAACTGACCAATAAATCGTGGGAAACCCTGTAATCCGGACATCTCAAAGAATAGTAATGTATTTAGTGTTTGTAGTAAAGTGGAAGAGTCGTCAAATCGCAAGACTTAAGCTGAGCTACTCGCACATAGGTCTGACAATTATCCTATTAGTAAATCAATATCCCATTAGTGACTGATGCAGGCGTACATCATCAACAACGATTGATATGCCAAACAAGAAAAGCACGAATAAGAAGAAGAAGAATTTATGATATTTTTATCTATGTAATGATAATGATGATGTTTTAGTAACATATTTATTTAGTTTCAAGATGCCATTGCACAGCGAATCAATTACTTCAAGTTAACTGGATTTGATCAAATGTGCTGCCATACACATTGCAAAAATAACAAAGCTGACACATTTGTCACAATTAATTCCATCTGATCATCAAGAAAAAATCAGCATTCTGACCTTAATTTCAACCGTTATGATCCCTTAATACTCATCATAACTCGTCATCCCAACTCTAGACGCACCACCGTGCGCAGAAGCAGCATGTACAGTTATTCAAAAATATCAATCACATAAGAAGACGACAGCAAAGTCCTCTAACACTTTTCCACTTTCCATGGCATACCGTATGCCAAAAGGTAGCAATTATCGTGGGGCACCCCATTATGCGAACGATGCGCACCGGTGGTGCGGGAGAAGCGAATTACACACGGCTTGATTACGCATCATCACGCTGTGATCGCATTTCTTCGCGCCTTAATCCACGTGAGAGAGAGACACAGACCCAGCAGCGGTGGCCGTGTCACATTAAGTGGCGTCCGTGTGAACGTGGGGTGGCTGTAATCCGCCCCGAACACACACACACACACACACACACACACACACACACACACACACACACA
>KB667833.1:559786-585043 GCA_000349065.1 Anopheles quadriannulatus | reverse complement strand
TACTCACGTATCTGACTACACGAGCATTCTTAAAGAAAAAGATAGCAATGGTCGAAGAAATATCAAATTCATATGAAGATAAAATCAATTGATTTCACGTAAAATTTACTTTGAATCAATCGATTAATTATAAGTGGAATATAATATTCATGAAAAAATATAGGTTTAACAATTGTACATGAATATAAAAGAAGCAAAATGACACCAGACACTAGATTGCTACACAAAAATATTGTCAGCCAACATGACTAGCGTGGCAAATGTTTTCCACGATTGTACAGCTGTTAAATTTTTTTTACGCACGGCTTATCCGCCTCTGTATCATCAGCGTTCTACTATAATTGAATTTAAAATTTTTTGAATTAATGAAACAATTGCTGAAATGTCGAATGAAATGTATCGAATGACAATGGAGAGCAGGAATCCGTTTTGTTAATTGGGAGTCTCATTTCTGGATGACATTGTTGCCCTGTGAAAATACTCCTCATAAAGATTATCCTATCTACAGGTGCATTTATACCGTGTCCTTCTTTTAAAAATCACTTTTACATGCCTTTTTTCTATTTGTTGTTGTTCACTTTTAATGTGAAATGTTCTCTTTACATTTAAAGCCAGCGATGGATTAAATCAGCTAAAACACACAGCACGATGCATCAAAATCTCGGCACCTTGTTCGAGGAATTGTAAACCCGGTGAAAAACTCTACCCAAACACTCAATGCAAAACAACTGATGTATGTGTTTGTTTGTTTGGGTTTTTTTACTCCCGTTCTTTCATGTCCGCAAGACGACACACGAGAAAATTGCTGTGCAGAAGAAAATTACCGTGTTCCTGCTACATGGACAGGGGACCGAGTGTGCAACTTTGTTAAACCCGTCAACAACCCACGTGCAAAAACAATAAACCGTTGTCGTGCGTTAATTGCAAACTACAACTCTCAAAAATCTACCGAACGACCGTGTGGTGTGTGCGTGTGTGTGTGGGAGAGCATTTTTCAGCCAACCCCCCTTTCCCGTATCCTTCATCACGCTGTGGAATCTCTGGTGTAATTGGTGCCCACCCTCCACACCCGCTCCGGTGCGGAACGCGCAGCGAACGTGGCCCCGAACAAGAAAGCGCCCAAATCGAAACCGCCGAAAATGATGACCCGACGGAAATCGATACACGAATCGACGCTGCAGGCCCAGCTGCAGATGCAGGAGCGGGCGGCCGAGGAACAGCTCACGCTCGGCGCACTGGCGAACGGGATCGCCAACATACTCGCACCATCGCAAGCCTCGCAAACATCACAGACCGGCACGCAGCAGCAGTGCAGTGGGTTGGGAATGACCAGCAATGCCACAGCAACTGCTGCCGCCGCCACTGCTGCTTCTCCTGGACCAGTGCCGCCACTGTCAACCCTCCCAAAGCCACAGCCCATGAATGGTAGCCTGTTTGCAACGAAAAGCTCCGGGTTGTCACCGACCGGAGCCGGCACGTCGTACCACAACCAAACCAGCAACAGCCTGGCGGCAAAGCACAACGCAATGATGCGCAATAAGACGGCCCGCAGCGCGAAGCGAAGTGCACCGATCGATGTGCCGCAGTCGTCCGGTGGAAGCACACCCACAAGCAACGCAATCGCCACCGTAACCAATGCGCCCGGCGGCAATACCCCGCACGGAACCGGCATGGGGACAGCGGCGGCGGCGGCAGCAGCAGCAGCAACGCAGGGTATAGCGTGCGGCCCGAACCCGGTGCAGCAAACGCTCGCCCAGAACGGCATGGATCCGGACGAGATACCAAAGTTTAAGGGTTACCGCATCATCGAGATCGACCACTTTCTGCAGTGGGCCGCCTACTCGCAGTTTATGCATTCGAAGCACTGCCCGGGCGGGCTGCTGAAACCGTACCAGGAGTACATCAGCGGCTGCTACTCGACGTTCGCGATGAAGTGCAGCAAGTGTGCCGCCATCATCACGCGCTCGTCGGAGAACTACATCCACCACAACAAGCTGATGAACCGGCTGGTAAAGGGGACGGTGCAGCTCGGCAAGGACTACGACGAGATGCAGCAGTTTATGGAGTCGCTCGAGGTGCCGTTCGTGACGCGCGAAGAGTTCCAGTCGATCCGCGGACAGGTGAGCTCGTCGCTCGAGGATCAGTCGGCGCTGCAGCGCGCGGTCGAGGAGCTCGAGCGGGCCTCGTCCGTCTCGTCCAAGCGGAAGCGGCACGGCAGCTGCAAGTACCACTACGAGGTGCTGAAGGTGTACCTTAACAAGAAGATGAAAAAGATGGAAGAGAATCTGCAGGTGTCGGTGAACGATTCGGTCGCGCTGGCGGTGAACGCTCACCTCAAGAACGTTTCCCACGTGCAGCTTGTGTAAGTGGGCGGGCTCACTGCAACCAAATTTGCTCACCGGTATATTGATTTTTCACTCCCTCCCCCCCTTTTTTTTTTGTTTGCTGTCCTTCTATCCACAGGCCAAATGCTATGACCAACTCTGCCACCAACTGTACAGCAATCAGTGGGATGAACGGGGGCATTAGTGCGAACACTTCCAGCAACAACATCGCCAACCATGCCATCGGTACGATCAACGTGCAGAGCGTCCCCATGGCAACGGCGATGACACCGACGGCGACAACCACGATAAACGGCACCAGCGGTGGTGCCAGTGACAGCGGCACCAACAGCACCAGTATGTACAACAGCTGCAACATCACGAATGGGGCGCGCCCGGTTGCAACGGGCCCGGTCAGTGTGCAGCTGGCAACCGTGGCGGAATCGACGATCGGTGGTGGCGGTGTTGTCGGTGGCCGTCTACCACCGGGCAGCAGGGAACAGCAACACTGACCACTGGAACAGCTGGAGTGGCTAGGCTACTGGCTACCGGACGGATAGGCACTGTTTTAAAGTGCTCGTCGTTTGGGGGGCGGTTGCCTGGCAACTCGGTCGGACCGACAGCGCACCACCTGCCAGAGGGAGTCGTTACATGAAAAGACACAACGGACAGATACACAAACGCACACTTTGTAGCAGCAGCAGCAGACACACAAATACACGGAAAGCTATGTGCCAACGTGCAATTTTTGGATACACAAATAAGAACACAGACACACTCATTCGGGTATCAGAACGTATCTCGTCATATGCTTTTATAGTGATGTAGGTGGGTAGCGCATTAATAGTAGTAGAGACGGCACAGTGTTTTTAAATTCAAAGGGCATTACAGCGTACCGTGCTGTAGGACAAGCGATATTAACTATTTTTATTTACGAAACGATACATTCATATATGCCTCCCGTTAGGCAAATCGGTGTATGTACATGCGACAGGGGTAATAGAATACGATTTAGTTTATTTTTTTCTAGCGCAGATTAACGATGAAAAAAGTTGTCCCACTACAAAGGACGTGAGATTATATGCGGAAAATGCCGTAGAAGAAATTGCTTAAAACAAAGAGATTATAAAACAAACAACAAAACAGGACTCATAAACGTACACATATGAAGTGGTTTATGGAATCGATTTATATACATGGATATATACTTATACAGTGGGCAATGGACAGGTACGCCCTATGTAAGGGACCTTTAATATTTGGCAGCGAAGAGAGAAGCTGAATATGAATCTACTTAGAATTAAGGTAAGGGTATAATGGAACGAACACAAAACGCACCTTAGTGGCAATGTGTGTGTGTGTGTGTGTGTGGGTGGGTGTTTGTAGCGGAACGCTTCAAATTGAGCGATTATTTCTATTGCCAATCGGAACTCTTTACAAATTCGTATGATTTGACCGGTTCCTCTGTGCCGTAGTTTTTAGTTTAGCTTGATAATCTAAAGGACAACCCCAGAACCAAAACTCCCCCTTTGTACCCCCTCCCCCCCCCATCGACGCGTAATGTCGTGTTCCTTTTTGCGCTGTGTAATACGTAGATGTACTTAAAGTGTAGTGTTTTATGTTTATCGTTTTAAAGAAACACACAGACAAACTCATTGAGTGAGTTTTGTTTTTGGGAGGTGATGGAGCCTTTTTTCCCAAATGTTTTAAGGCAAAGATTAGAATTTGTTTTAACTTTTGGCCTTTTTTGTTGTACATAATCCGTTCCAATCGCACCGTGCACCGCACCTCCCTCGATTTTATATGTAAAATGTGTAATGTAATGCGCTCATGATGTTTAGTAGATTAAGCGGAAAAAATCACACAGAGGGCTGAGGGCGACGAGTGAGCGAAAACGACCCCCCCCCCCGTATCGGATAGGTAGTTTTTGAAATAAAAAAAACGTAAAAAACGATGTATCAATTAATTGTGAGTTGGAGGTTTAATTTACAAAGAAAAAGCTCCCATTTTGCGACGCAATCCGAAAAACGGTTCGATCGTACAGGAAAATTAGTAACGTATCGATGTGCTGGTGGAACAAATTGACTTCGAGGGCGTACAGAGCGGTGCAACAATTAATCATTTCTTGTGTACCATAAATCCATCATTTACGTACGTTCTCTCACGCCGTGCTGTGCGCGTTTATGTAGCACAAACAAGCACCCGGCCCCGGCAAGCCCGGTACTGTCGGTTACAGGTGACGGTATTCCGGTACACACAATTTAAATGCTTCACAAATCGGACAAACACTGGGTGGGTGGATGGGGTGGAGCAAAATAATTAATAAACCCCACCCTTTTCTTTCCTTTTGGTGCGCTATCGGCTAAAGCTTCTGCAACGACACACGAACACAAAAAAAAAAACCGGTTACAGTATGTGAAAGCCAGTACTCGACATAATCGCTGTCGAGTGTTCCACTTTACGCCCAAATGGCACAGTTTAATCTTGGTGCGATTCGTTACACTATCACGTACCTGGATCGGAGGAGTTAAGGAGAAGAAGAAGAAGAAGAAGAATATCGTTGTAACATTATAAGCAAATACACACGATAACTTCACCCTGTTCAAACGTGTAAGGAAGCACTTTCCCCCCCTTACCTGCTAATAACAAAACATAGGCGAGAGCAAAAAAAACTCGCTCAGCAAAATGGAGCCAAAGAGGAAGCAAAAAAAAAAACCACAGCGTATAATAAAATATCGCGTATCACGAAGCAGCAAGAAAAGGGGTGAAAGTTTGCCCGAGCTCCTCCGTGGCACGTGAGAGATGGTGGAGACGCTTGGTGCTTCTTGCGAGGCGTAGATGACGCGTGTTACTTACACAGTCCACACCCCACCCGACGCCCTACCAGAACGAGATGTGTGACTGACCGGAAAATTTCCGGCCACTGGAAGAGAAACTGGCAATTTTGGCCGGGTGGTCGGGAAGGGGAAGTCCCTTTCCCTTTTCTTTTCGATTGGGTTTCCGACGTGGTTCGCTTGACTGGGTCAACTGGGCGGTTTTTGCTTGGGGTGTTTGTTAATCACTGGTAGGGTACACAGTCGGTTACAGCACATTACCGCTATTGTAAAGAATATTTAGCACAAATTTTGAAGTGTTACTTTATATGACGAAAATCATTTAAATAGAGAAAAAAAATGCATTAAAATGTTATTTTTTTTAATGATAAAAAAACAAGCATTAATAAAACGTTGCAGTAAAAATGGTACCATACTGTAAACGTTCAACTTTGCTCCTCATTTACACCTGCTTTATGGGCCAAAAGTTAATGTAAAGTCTCGTAGGGGGGAGGGGGGGAGCTATTTTTTCTCAGACTGCGTTTTTTTCTTTTCTGAAATTTGTTGCGGACTTTGACCCAGATTTTAGTCCCCCCTTGTGTTTCGAAAAAGGTGATTGGTGGTATGGAAATCGGAGGAAAAAATAAAACGTGTTGTTTAGAATACTTTTTCCAAAAGAAAGTCGTTTGGAAAAGAAAGCAAAAAAAAAATAAAATAAAAACACGATTTAAGATATAAAAGATCGCATAACCTCACTTTCTTTCTTTTTGCTAAAGTTTAAGTTTTGCCGAATAATTTGTAAATTTTCTCAATAAAAAGCATTTAAAAGACTTAAAAACTGATCTTCGCCTAGGGCTTTTCAATCGTACTCATCCTCATAATGTATGGATCGGTTGATTCCCCCCCCCTCCCCTTCCCTCCAGCGAGCAAAGCGTTACACCGTTACACACCGATGCCGAAAAGTAACGCTTGTGCCACTTAGCGAAAGCGAATGTAAACGAAAAAAAAACATCCAATATAGCGTCATTTCTTCTACTTCTTCGCCAGATACACCCGGCGTCCCGGCTGAACCGGCGAACGACCATAAACACTAACGTCACGAGATAAAAAAAAACCCGCGGTACATAATTGGACGGCAGCCAAACCATCGGCTTTATGTACAAATTCAAAGCTGACAAGTGAGTGGCTGAGTGCGATGGCGTTACATACCCGATGCGTTAGTAGACCGTCCCTAGGGGAGGCTTCGGGAGCTCCCGAAAGCTTTGAGTGGTGCCAGTACCGTGGTTGAGTCGTTTCCGTGCGGGCGAAGTTTGCTGCTGGCACGCTTTGTCGGTTGGAACGCGCCGTACTAGGAGGTTTAGGACTGTTTTAGGACAATAGTAGGTGGACAGGCAGGTGTTAGTAGACGGTAGTAAAGCGAATGCAGTGTTTTGCGGTCAGACTTACAGAGGTTTAGCTGGTGATAGAATTAAATTAAAATTAAATGTAAATATATTGTAGCAGTGATTTTTTTTCTCTATTTGCTTGATGCTCCAGTTCCGGGCAGTGTTTAAGGCAACGGCTACTAAGATTGATGAAGTGAAGAAAATAAAGAATGCTTTATGCAGTATGTTTAGATTAATGAATTCAAGTCCTAAAGGCAGTTGACAGTGATCCTACGGAAACCCAATCCCACCGCAGCTCGGGACAAACGTCCAATCAAAGCAAGCTGCACTTCTGGCTGCAGTCAAGAAACCCCTTTCCACGCGAACCTGCCCATGTGTGAAGTGTGCGACGTACCAACTTCGTAACTAAAAAGTGTCACTTCCTTTCGCAAAACGGCTGGCCGCGGCATAAAACGCTTACATAATTTCGCCTCTCCACGTGCGTGCAATCGAACAAGTGCCCGTTCGCAACGGCGGGGGCAATAGAATAAATTACCAACAAGTACGATAGCGCAAAAGTGCAAGCAGCGCACGGTGGCGAGTGTTCGTGCCGAGTCTTCCCAAAATCACACCCGGGCTGGATAACAATAAGTCACGAAATGGTATGATTTTGGTGAGAGAAAAAAACCCCCCAAATCGTTCAATTATTTAAATTCTAACATTTTGTAATGCAAATAAGGTGCAGACAAAGTGTATATGTATGTGTGTGTGTGTGTGTTTCTGTCCGAAGATATGATTGATTAGGGTGTGCTGGTTTCACTTTCGCTTCACGCCGATATGGTTCATCCGTGTTACAAAATTCTGTAATTATCCCTAATGGAATGGGGCGTGGATGCCCTGGATGACCAATCATACATCGCGATGTGTGTGTGGTGGTGGTGATGGTCGCGCGAAATTTGCACAGCAAGATTTATGGCTTTCCGATATCTAATCGACTGATCGAGGAAGGCTTGGCTTGGTGCAGCTTGCGTGCATGCAACCGGGCGCCCTCTTCGGACGGTCCAGTGAAAAGGGGCAAAAAAGAAAACCGGGTAAAATATATGCGGTTCAGTGAAAAATGATGTGCTCATTTCCGGTCCAGCAGGTTTAACGTATAATACAGCCCAACTTGCGTGGTCATCGGCCAAAACGGAAAGGAGAGGGAAAGCGTAGCGGAACCCTTTACGTCGCCGACTAATGAGTGCAGCGGAAGCAATCGATCATTAGGTGGAACTGCATAAGACGGCACAGTTAGATCAATCTATCAAAGTGTGCCGCGCCGTGCCGTGAAACTGGTGGCGTGATGTGACGGGTGGTTGAAAAATAAAAGTGAATGAAAATTAAATGTAAGTTACACAAAAAAAAGGGTGAAAGTTAAACAAAAAAGTCGTTCAAGGCCATTACAATCCACAAGCTAGTGTTCGAATCGCACAAGGATTAAGCGGAAGATGTACAGCCACCACTGCCCACCATAATGGTGACAGTGATTGTAGTGCATATCCCGGTCACGGCACCAACAGTCGAAGAGATGCCGGCGCCGCCTTGTACCACACGAGCGTCGTGGTGCTGATGAACCAAGTAAGTAGTGCGATGAAGGCATACCCTCTGCTTGCACTTTACATTTTACACACTGTGGCACACACACACACACACACACAAAAGAGCGGAAAAACACAACAATCAAAAACACCATTTCTTTTCGCAAATGTAGGCTAGTAAGTGCAAAGACACGGCGAAAAGTGGGTGTTTGTTTATTGTAGCCTGCACACTGCAGTTTTGGGCTGGGCTGGATGGAATTTACGGATGGAGTGTACACACTTACACACGCCTGGGCACAAGTTCGTCGCATTAACTGGCTGTAAAGTTCAGGGAGACGCCCTACCCTACCCTACCCGCGCCAAGTTTGCAGAAAGGGCATTATTTAGGCCGTCGGGGATTTGCGCTCCACCAGCAGCGGGAGGATTGGCGTTCGATTATGTGATTCTATTTCGCATTCCGGTGTTCCCGTCGTTGACAGCTTTTGAAGTGTGGTATGGGAGGGGGAGGCGGGAGGAGTGGGGGCTGTGTTGTGTTGTTTATTGGAATTTCCATTTTAAAAGGAGGCTATTCACCCGAAAGGAATTCCCCATGCAAGTGATGTGTATGGCTAGGTGCGTTTGAAAAATCGGTCATTGCTAGTTTATGGAATTTTTTGGGAGAGGCCCATTTCTACCTACAAAGCTTTTATTTTGTGCAAACATAGTAATTTTAACAACAATTATAATGTTAATAAAATATAGAAATGTACTAAAAGGCGCAAAAGAGTCTAGAAAACTCTTTATTTATTATAATAAACACAGAATAAGGTGTCTTATACCCTAAATACAGCAATTTCTACACTGCCACCCCTAGCTTCAATAGGGCATTACGCGTTTAAATGACTTCATTGCGCATCGTGGTGTTGTTGGTGTGTTTATTTTGCACCCCATTGCTGGAGCTATAAACACATAAGGACTCCTCCAGAACTACACAATGCCATAAGGAAGGGTGAGGGCAAAAAAAGCCTTTTGATTGATTCCACTAAACGGTACGCAACAAGACAGCTCGTGGCACACTAGTGGCACGGCATGCAATGTTTGTGTTTTAGCGTATAATAGAACTTTCCAAAATTTCGACTTCTTCTTACGCTTCTTTTGCCTGAACACGGACTTTAAAGTTGTGCTAAGGTATATTCCGATGTACAATCGTACACACGTGCCCAATCAAGAGTAGCAGACTTGACGTCATCACCGAAGTCATCAAGACGGCATGCGGTATATGCTGGAGGTCTAGCGGTCTAGTCGAAGCGTAACATTTATGCCTCATGATATGCATCAAGTATAGAACGTAGAACCAAGAGTCGTGGCTGGTGAAATGGCGAGATAAGAATAAGAGTGAGGAAAATTTCAATTAGTCACAAGAAGAAAATATCTAGGTTAATTCTTGTTACAGTGACGTACTGATGATGTCTGGAGAGTGAAGCTTTTTGTGAGGACCACATTCTTGGGAATGTAGTTGAAAGTCTGCATTAGGCTGTTGATACTAATGCTGGTTGATGAAGTCATTGTAGTTTACTTTTTTAAAAATAATTCCATCTTTTTTATATTAAATTAACTATATCCTCAGGATACTGGAGCAAATATAGGTGACTTCAATTATTGGAGATGTTAATTACTCCTCAAAACGCTTACAGAATGACAGTTCCCTACATCAGACATCATGCAAAACCTCAACGACCCGCTCGGCCGGCTCAACAACCCAACACCATTCGAAACCAGTTAGAAGTCCAAGGAAATTCGTCGAACTCTCTCTCTCTGCTCCTAGCGTAAGAAGCGGTCCGTTTTGGACCGCTGCTCGGTTGACACGAAACGAGGTCACTCCATCCGGCTTGGACGATCGATATTGACCAGGCACCTCGGGTACCGTGGTCGAGGTACTTGCTAAACCCCATTCCCCAACACTCGAGCGCGTGCTTGTGTGTCTGTATGTGAAAGTGTTCGTGTGGTTGTGCTTGGCCAGTCCGAAAGGGGTCCTGATTTGTCCAAGTTACCGCTACCATAGCTGTGGAGAAGTTCGTTCACCCTCCAGTATCTGAAATGACCACAGCAGTATGTGGGCCGCTTTGCGACTGTGTTAGAAGAAAGGAATGCTAGAAGGAGGTCCTCATTCAAATGAGAACGCGTGTGTGTGTGTGTGTTGAGGAGTTTTTTTTTGCCACTGCTTATCGTTCTGGTGGTAAGGAATGCTAGAAGTGCCGCGTGTGTGTGTTGGTCAACAGTGGTACGCTATGAGTAAGTGTTTGTGACTACTGCCCCGTTCGAGCTGACGTTAGCGTCATCGGCTCGATTTTTGGAAGATGTACTAAACCGTGTGAAACTACTTTCAAGCAGAGGTAGCAGCAAGTAGCAGCAAACCGGTGGCAGAAACCGCCGCCAGCTGCCAAGGGGAATGGGAAGATTGTTTGCGTTTGCGCTTTTTTGTAGTGGTCAGCAGTTGCTTTGCAGCTGTGGCAGTAGCAGGGGTAAGGAGTGCCGGAGACTCGAATAGCGGTCAGCATAATTTGCCTACCCACGCTACCACCGATCCTCCTGAAACATGCGACTGCGGGGATATGCTCCTGCTGACCGACTCCTTGTGTGCCTTTCGGACCCCATTCCGTCTTCAGTCGCATGCAAAAAAAACGCGCACACATTTTAGCGTGTGCAGAGTGGTAGGTGGGTTTGTATGGAGCAGTTTAGTATGGTCCAGGCAATGAGTTTCACTACAGACGACGCTGGAACGACCCACATATCGAGCTAAAGTTTACAAAGGGTGACTCTACTCACTCGTCAGAGCTGTATTAGCAGTATTAGAATAAGCTGTTTTGTTTTAAAATGTGTATGAAATGGTTATGAAGGAGATGCAACCTTAATTCGACAGTGAATAGGTTTCTTGAATTCTTGAATATTGAAGAATTAGGTTATATGAATGTTTTTAAAGAACATCTATGAAACAAAAATACAATCCAACGGTGAATGTACAAATCATAAATTGAGAATCTTATCAAGGATCTTATTTGCCAGGAATATGATGTACTCTTTACTCTGTGCTAAAAATATCCACGATTTGAGACCCAATACCACGCAGAAATCGACACCAACGAAACGCAACCTGACCCATTATTTTCATAATATAATCAACACCACCCACCACCATCAACCGAAGACTGCCATCTGGTCGGGGATGTGTTAGAAGTACGGGCCAGTACTTCCTTGACTTTTGCTAGCGACCGATTTATGAATGAAGCTGAGGTCCCACACACCTCGGACCGTTTCCGAGGCCACACGCATTGGAAGGTAAAGTAAAAGTGAGAAACGAAAACCAAGCTCCCTCGACAGGAACAAGTGTTAAATGGTTTGCCCTCAAGAGCGGCGGAAGACGCTGGTCGACGATTGTTTTTACTAAAAATAAAACACCAATTTATTGTATGATTTAGAGGAATATGGGTTAGCAAATGCGCTGCTGACGTAACACACCGGGGCGGGCAGTTTGCGCGGGCAGAGTTGTCGAGCGATTTCAGGCAGTTGTTGTTGTTGTTTCGCTAAGGAATTTAGGTACTGTAGTTGCCACTTGCTAAGGTTTTCCTGTTTTTCCTTACTCCAAAATTAGCTCAGGCTAGCGAGTTTGAACACGATTTGCCCATTCAGAGCTAGAATCGGGCATGTTTGCGTTGGAAGGTAGTTAATTTATGAGCATTCTATGCCAAGCACCATAACTAATCGTTTAATAATCAGAATTGAAGTCATAATCGGTGTTGAACTTTCACGAATTTATTGTCTTTGAGATTCAAAAGTGATTTTTTAAAGTGTTATAATCAATTAAAAAGCATCACATAAGTAAAAATAAAAGAATATTTTAATTCTTTAAATTGCAAGAATTAAGGGAAACATCATCAAAATAAAGACTTATAATGAAATGAATTATTTCAAACCAAGTCTAAAATCAGAAGCGCCATCTTGTTCCTATAGGACACAAGAGCTTAAGTTGATAAATTGTAAACGTTCAACGTTCTCACCTCGTTAGTTCTTACTGTTCGCCTAAAAGTATGCAAAAGTGTGTATTTTAATAATAATGTCTGAAATCTTCCTGTTTTGTTTCAAAACATAAACATATAAATAATTTTTTGTCAATAACAAGTGCAATGCTTCAGTAAAACTATAATAATAATAACAACTGTTGAAATTTATACCACTATCAACATAAAACATATAATCCTTGTTTCGCCTAAAGTTATGCAATTGGCCACTCAATATTGCGTTGTTAAAGCTTCTGCTAATTTTCTCTTCGAACTTTCAACGTTTAACAGATAAGCTAATTGATAAATTACTTCCCAACAGTTCGTGGGTAAAAAAATCCACTCTTCATCCCGTTTTCTCAAGAACATTTGGCTTTACGTCTGAAAATATTAATAATTGCGCCTAATTCATAATGACGCTAATTTTGCCCTGATGAAATCTCGCCGTCCAGCACACAAGTCCCGGATGAACAATCACTGTACCACAATTTTTGAGCAGCCTGCCAGAACGCTCCCTGTGACCTGTGATGCGGTTGGGTTAGGCTGTGGGGGTTGAAAAATTATAATTTCTCGCTAGTTTCACGCAAAGCAAAATTAAGGTGGTACAGTTGTACGGGCAGAATAGACTCCGTTCGGGGCTCGCTTATCGTGGTTTCCTTTTCGCGTGACGACAGCCACCATTTCCTCGTGTTTTCTTTACAAACACACACACTTCTAAAACAACACTCATAACGGTGAAAGTGAAATGTGATCCTTTAATGTTACTCTGTTAAAAAAAAAAAAACAAAAGAAAACCGGCCGGCCGGCTCGCGATTAATTTCATCCAAAAGGGCTGGATTGTTTCGGGTGGGTTCCTTTTTGGAGCCCTGCCCTAAATGAGGCCACCGCAATTCAGGTCCCCGGAACAGTCGCTCATACACGCAAAATCAAATACACTCTGTTTTAGCGGCGTGCGACGTTCTGCACGGCCCAATTAGTTGTGCGAGTAGTGGGTGGTGAGCGGTTTTTTGGAAGTAATTTGCATAAAAATTGCCCCCCACGCGTGGCTGACGTCGTTGAGGCGTTGAGAGACGTGAGGGAATTTCCCTGCTACGCACGGTTGGGTGGTGTTTTGATTTATTTGCAAACAGCATTTGAGCAGGAAAGCTGTCGGAAGAGGGTGTAATGTGATTAAGGGTGCCGTTTCAGTCACCTCATTAAGTGGAGAATTTTTTGGAGCTTAATCTGTGTCACGATGTGTGAATCAGGAATTTAGACAAAATATGCCATATTTTTTCAATTATTTGGCACATTTTATAATAAGGAATTGATTATTGTGGGTTTAAAATAGGAAAATGAAATTCATGCCAAAACGATAGAACGAAGGTTTCTAATCACTTCACGTCCCTCTATAGGACCAACGCACTCAACCATCTTTACTCTACATTTGTGTTGAATCAACATGTACTTCCACCCTTGCCCGATACCGTATAATCATAATTATAATATCATTATACAAACCAGAACGGAAGCGTTCACTTCCTAGTCGTTAATTGACCCTCGCTTACCGGCTCGTTTCAGGTGTTCCAGTTCCAGCTCGGCCACACGGGAGCGCAACCGACCCGGTTCGACACCGTCGTAGCAACTCGCAGACGCTGGCTAGACCGGGACCGGCCAGAATGTACAGCCAGAATGGCGGGCGAAGCAGCAGCAGCACAGCCAGAGCGTCAGCAGCTTCTACCTTGCAGCAGCGCTACCCACCGAACCACCATGCGTACGGGGCTGGTGGTGGTGGTGTTGGTGGTGGTGGCAGCGGTAGTGTTGGCCGCAGCCGTCCTGGCTTTCTCGGGAGCTACGGTTCGTCCTCCACACCATCGTCATCGTTGGAAAATCAAAGATCGCTCGAGGGACAGCACAGTGCCACGAGCACGACCGGCACGGCGACGACCAGCCTGTTCGGCGATCCGGTACTGCCCGCGACCCGCCATGCCGATCTGCTCGGCGGTGAGGATCTGTACCAGAATCTCAAGAACAACATCGAGCTGTACCATGCGAAGCTGTACAACGATCAGGAGCGGCAGCGACAGGCGGAACGGGACGCGCTGTTTGAGCAGTACGCGAACGGAGCAGCCCATCGCTCGGTGTCGGCTGTGGGTGGTGGCGGAATGGTGAAAGGAGGGCTGGTGAAACCGGCCGCTGACAATGGTGTGACGACGTACAGTGAGATGCCGGCACGGAGGAGAAGCTTCGGTAGGACCCAGTCGGCAGGGATGGGAGTAGACATGAGCACAAGCAGGTGAGTAATAAGGAATAGATAATCCATTTTGATTTAATTGTCGAGATGAGTTCTGCATTTGAGTTGAACATTGTGCTTGGGATTTTATCAGTACAGAACGATTATGCAGGGTTTCCCAAGGTTTTTTGATTGTTTTCTGAAAATTTTTGATTGCTTCCATTTTTTTATATGCTCCCACAATTTTTTGGTAGTTTTCTAGAGTTTTTTGGTCCTATTGTATTGATGTCCAATGGGACGATATCAATAAATCGTGGAAACAAACCAAAATTCTTTGAATAAATCGTGAGATGAGTCCAAAAATTACGAGACTCAACCAATCAATCGACACTATGTAAATGTGCTATCCATTTTTGTCTTTTTCATACAAAACGTATAGCTATCATAGGGTAACATTTTGCTGAAAATCATTAATTTATTTGTAAAGTGTACATATAGGATCTGAAAATAAGAAAAACTTTTTGTATATATAACATGATTACAACGCGTTGATGATGAAATCTAGCTGACAGACGGCTTTATAATAGTTGTTATATGAATTTGCTGTCGCTTAAGGAGGCATCCATAAATGACGTAACGACGTAACGTGCCGTAACGTTACACTGATTGAAGAAGAGAACATGAAAACTACATTCGACACTAATTTTTGCTCATTGAGCCGGTCTCGTGGTACAGTCGTCAATTCGTACGACCTAACACCATGTCCGTCATGGGTTTGAGCCCCAAATAGACCGTGTTCCCATACATAGTACTGAATATCCTGCTATGGTAACAATAAGCAACTGAAAGCCACGCCCATTTGACTAGTGGGTACATAAATTATTTTTAAACAATTCAGACACAAATTTGAAATACTTTTTGAAAGGTCTAATACTTCTCAAGATTTCAAGGGTTTGTGAAGCAAAAGTAGACAGAGTTCTGCCTATTTGTTGTTAGAAAATATAATAATGAGCTAAATTCCTTATTTCAGTGTTTGTTTTGGCACTTTTCCTAAGACATATTAAATTAAATTTCACATAATTTTCATTCAACAAATCTAGCAATGTAACAAAATTGCGCATCTCATTTATTTGAAATTAAAATTAAAGCTTTTTTTGAAGTAGAGAAATAAGATCTGACGAATGAAAATTCTGATAAATGAGGAAGTTATAGGAAGAGAGTTATGAGGAAGGAAATATTACCCTACCAGAAGAACTCTTATTTTGACTTACCAGCAAAAAGAAGCATTGTGCTTCAAAACGAGTAAAACACATGTCAAACCAATCAGGAAAACAATTAAAACGTTACGTCATAAAACGGAACGACTCTTCTAAAATAAGCACTACTACTGCTGTGCCTGCAACCCCACCTTCACCGTTGCATTCCAAAACGCGATCACCTGTCGACCCATTCCGTGGGTTTGGTGCACGAATAAATAGTTCACCTGTTTTTCCGTACACGTTGTTTTGTTTTGTTTTTGTCACCGAGCGGAATATGGGAACATTCCGCACCGGAATTTGCCTCACCACTGGTCAGAAATGTCATCACATTGATGACGTCGCGGTAAACGGTGAAGTTGGCTACGGTGGGTTAGTCTTAGAATAGAACGTAACCCTCGGGGAGGGACGTAGGGGAGGAAACGCATCAGAGGCACCATCGTGATCTCATGGTGGCCATATTTTGCCTAAACTATTTTTAAGACCACACCACTAACGGTAGGGTGCATTCCTTTTGTCCGTTCGGGTCCGTTCGGAATGAAAGTTGTTTCATCCTGCACGATTCAAGGACGCTCCGGTATTCTTTCTTTCAAGTGTGTGTGTGGACGTTTCTACTTTTGTGCTGTCGTCCTAAAACTATTTGCCTTCTCGAGTGCATGTGCATTCCTATCTTCATGTTCTCGACCGAAGCTCGGGCAAGGTGGTTTGACATTTGTAAAATGTCAGTACCATCTTTTCTTTTTGCATCTTTTCTATGAGCACATTGTGGAATGAATTCAAGATTCTGCTAACGTAATGAGCATTACATTGTTTTGAAGTAAAATATGGCTTTTTTAAAATGATGTTTAGACATTAATGACAGCAAAAAAGTTTTTTTTTTATTTTTTTTAAATTAATTTTAGTTAATTAAGAATAGTTAATATAATAGATGTTTTACTTGGTTAAAAAGGAATTTTCTGACGTTTTGGTTTTTAGGGTTGAATGAAAAAGTTATCCCACTTTCTTTAAGATCTTTATTCTGTGATTATATCAGTGCAAGAAAAGTTTAACAATATGATTGTAATATTTTCCCCCAAGCTACATTACCTTAGCGATCGATTTAAAATAAAATAATATAAAAAAACGAAACAAAAACGCGCTAAGCCCATCTGCATATTTGCAGCTCAACAAATGGGCAAAAAGAATACTTACAGCAAACAAATACCCCCCCCTCCCCCCGCCTCCTCTCGAATATCAAAGCAAATGCCAAACATAACGACTGTCCAGCCATGACGTCCGGTCTTTTGACGGTCAGCGCCAGAGACCCCCGGAAAGGCCTTCGCCGCGGTGTCCGAATTCAGGTGCCGGGCAGGTTTTTATCGCTTGCGCCACCTTTTCATTATCTCCCTGAACTTATCCTCATCGAAAGCGACGTTGACGGCCGGTCAAGGAGAGAAAGGGAGCGAGCGAGAGAGAAACAGCTCAAGTCGCCGCAAGATGTTGGTTACACAAAACCGCTTCGCCATAAAAAAAGCAAAAAAGAAGAAAGGAAATAGTGCGAAGTGGGTCCATCATTTACATCGCTTCGCTGGGGGAGGGTGCGGGTTGGGTTTTGTGAAGCGATGAAAGGGAAAAGACCGGGTAAGGGAAAAGACCGACTGACCAACTTGTGCCCGCACGCACAGGTACATGGGGGTCACTCAGTGGGGCGTTATGTACTCGCGCGGCGTACCGAGTTTGTACCGGTTGTACCGGTTTCACCTGAACCGGTCGGTCCGGCGTTTTGGGTACAGTTGTTTGAGACCACCTCAACAAAGGGCTCTCAATTTTTTGTTTTATGTACAACGCTGGGAATGTCCATTCCGCTAATGCTACCAATACACGCACACCCCAGCTTGACACACTTTCGGGCCGGGTGCTTTTTGACAGCGTCTGCGGCAGACGTCAAACTGACGCCAAGAGCTTTTTTTTGGGTGTTACCGTAAGCTTCGCTTATGGGAGTGCTTGTTGAGGTCTGAAAATGGTACAAATAATTAATTTTGATTTTTTTATATTATTAAATAATAAAATTATTCAACTGGAAAATATACTCTCATTATGCAGTAGTATCTCAGCAATAACTTTCAACCTTTTATGATTAACTTATATAACCTTATATTCATCACTTATATTAATGAAACATAATAACTATTTTACCTTCCCACCCCTTCAGATCGAACATTTTCGACATGGATCTGCTGAAGCAGAACGATTGGATTGATTTCTCCGAGCACGAGTACCAGCATAGCCTCATTCCCACCAACAGCCGCACGGTGGCCGACGTGCAGCAGTTCACTGGCGGCAACATAACGCGCCGGATCGAGAATGGCGTCTTCCAGAATCCGCGGGCGGCGGCGGCGGCCCGTGCCTCCCGGCGCAACTCCATCACCGACTCGAGCGTGTACGGGATGCGGGGGTCCGCGATGGTCGATATGATGGGTGATGCCGGACCGGGAACGGCCACCTTTACGGTGATCGGCCACGGACCGGTTGGATACGAGGAGGGAGCCTCGGCACTGCCCGTGGGAGGGATTCACGACCCTTCCACGTCGAGCGATGGGAACAGTGAGTTCGAGCGGATGCTACGGTACGGCCGTACCGATCCATCGACTGCCATTATCAGGGATAAGATAAACACGGGATCTAATTTTAGGTGAGTGTGGGGTTCTTTTTTTAATGAAGTACCAGGCGCATCCATTGAGCTTGATGCCTACAAGGCACCAGGCGCATCCATTGAGCTTGATTGCTACAAGACACCAGGCGTCTCCATTTGATTTTATTTTTTCTGGTTCTTGTTTTATATATTGATCCTACCTCTACTTAACCACTATCTTCTCATTTTTTAGAGTATCGGACGCACGCCAGCACAAAAACACCGCCTTCACCATCATCAACGAAGTCCTGCCCAAGTCCAGCTCGTTCGATCTGGCCGGCGGTAGCAACCGCTACTCGCCGTACCGCGAGAAGCACCGGCTCGCCTCCTCCCGCATCCTGTCGGCCAGTTCCGCCACCCAAGGCACCTCGAACGTCGGTTTCTATGGCTACGGAGCCGATTTCCCCGAGGAAGGCTCCATCGGTGCAGCGCACGGTCATCGGAGGCGCTTCAGCGGCTCGGAACTGTCCCTCAGCACGCTTGGGGGCCACCCGAAGGCGGCATCCGCCCGCACAAAACGTCCCGCAAAGTCGAAAACCTCCCTCTCGCTAGCGCCCAACCCGGGCCGGCGGCAGCGCGGTGTGCTCGAGGTGATTAGCAAAAAATCGACCGTGCCAAGTGCCAAAGTGACAATCACGCAGCCGTCGGAGGATGGGCGCTCGATCACGCCCACGCCGAGCGAGTCGGGCCTGTCCGGGACGGGGACGGACGGCGATCGCATATCGATACCGGAGCATCAGCTGAAGAATCTGAAGCTGTTTGGCTACAAACCATTCTCCGGCCGGCCCACTCTATCGCCCGTACCGGACAAGGATTCGATGGAAAGCTCGCAGGCCGATCTTAAAGAGGGAGGAGCTGGCAGTGGGAAGAAGGGAGGCTTCCGAGCGCCCGTTTTTAACATCCGAGGGCTGCTGATGTCACCAAGGTCGCGAGACAAAAGCAAAGAAGTGTCCCCGGGGCGGGCAGAGGGCAGTAAGGACGCGTCAGTGGAAAGGGATCCCAAGGCGCAAGGCAAAGCGGAGCCACCGTCCGGCAAGGAGGGAGACGTGCAAGCGTCGCCGCCGAAAAAGCGACGCTTCAATCTTGCCCGCGCCATCATAGAAAGTGCCCGAAAGGGGGGCAGCACTGAGCCGGAGCCGGAGAAACACGCCAAACCAGCGGGGGCGGCGGCGGCGGCTGCAAAAGCATCGCAGGGAGAGGAAGAAAGCGGCGAGAAGCGAAAGATGGCACTGAAGATGAAGTTTGGCATCGTGCGGTCGGGCGTGCGCAAAGACTCGGAAGGCAACGGGGTGAAGGAGAAGAAAGCCGATGGAAAAAAGGGAAAGGCAGCGAAGGGAGCGGCCAAACCATCGGGCACGGCTAGTGCTAAGGGGAAGAAGCCGAAATCGGTCGCAAGTAAGAAGGGCGGACGCTACGGCGATGATGACGATTACGATCCATACGACGAAGGACCAAAACGGTCGAAAAAGTCAACCGGCGGTGGAGGAATGCTGAAGAGTGCGTTGAACTACGCGGCAAGCTTTCGTACGCGCAGTGATCGTGTTGGAACGGCCGGTCCAGGTGGACGTCGAAAGCCGACCGCTGCGGAGCTTCCAAAGGGTGCGTCAAAGGCGGGCCAGAGAGGCACCGGCAGGGACGCAGGCATGGAGAAGCTGACACCGAACGCACGACGGAGAGACAAGAGTGCAAAAGCAGGAATGGGCGAAAAAGATCAAAGGGGAACGAAAATGGGTGCAACCGGCGGTGGCGTTGGACGTGTAAAGAGTGGAAAAGCACTGCCGGGAACACCGGCAAACCGAGCCAAATCGGCAGCCGGAGGACGGGGAAGGCAGCTGAGACGGAGCAGCTCGGCCGTTGCACTCGACCCGGGCCAGTTGCGGCGGGCGAACAAGCTGTACGAGAAGAACCAGAAAGCTGCGGCCGGTGCTGGCGGGATGATGGGAGCGGGCAAGAGTGGCCGCGGTGGCAAGAGCAGCAGCTCGCTGATCCAGTCCAAGGCGAACCGGCACTCCGACAACGATATGACCGGCCCGGGAGGGCTGATGAAGAGTGACAGCCGCGGGGAGATGCGGAGTGGCAAAGGTTCGGCGAAAGCGGCGGACGGGGCCGGTTCCGACACCAAGGAACGCATCGAGAAGCGTGACTCGGAGCGATCGCTGAAGAAGAGCGACAGCAACAAATCGCTCGCAACGATGGGCGGAAAGCCGAAGAAGAGCGACTCGAAGAGTTCGCTGCTGAACAAGCGGTCGGATTCGCGTTCGAGCCTGCACCAGACGGCAGCAGGGACGGGTGGCGGAGACTCCTCGGGCGGCGGTGGTGGAGGCGATGCGTCCGGCACGGAGCTCGGTGGCAAGAGCCCGCTCAATGCCGTCACGGAGGGAGCGGCCGAGGTTGGGGTGAAATCGGCACGCCCTACGCCGAAGCTGCAGAGCAAGGGGTCGCTGCTCAGCCTGATCAGCTTGAAGGGAAGCAAGCGCAATTTGGACCGTGCCGCTGATGCTGGCCAACGGCCCGACACTGCCACTACGACGGCGACCGCTATCGATGGGACGATGGCATCCTCCACTCGCCTGCAGTCCGCCTCAATTAGAAACGCTCCCGGTACGGCGGGAGCGGACGGTACAGGGGAAGACACCGTTGGATCGAAGGCGGGCGGCATGAACGAAAAACCGACCAGCACGAAACCGCTGCGCAGGATGATGAGCCGGGGATCGCTGCTATCGATCAAGAGCATTGCTCACGCCCGTTCGTTCACCAACATTCGTCCACCGACGGCGGGAGGTGCTGGGGCGGGCGGGGATGGTGAGACGGGAAGCGGCGGTACGATGGCACCGCAAACGATGACGAAGGTGACGGAGGGTTCGCAGGAGCACGACGATACGACCGACACCGAGACGAGCCATGGGGCGGGCGGTGGTGGCGGTGACGGGCAGGGCTCGATGGGTGTGGCAACGCACGAGCTGACGGTGGCGGGCGACGGCGAGGGCGAGAAGGTGTCGAACGAGTACAATGGCGAGCACCGGATGAAGTCACCGATGGCGGAGCACAGGCAGCAGCAGGGTAGCCGGAGTCCCGGGATGGACAACGTTTCAAGTGCCAACACGGAGTCGATGCGCGATCGGACGATGGGACCGGACGGGGGTGGCGGTGCCGGAAGCAACAGGTGAGTGGCAATATCTATTGCAATCTGGAGCTCAGTTTTGCTCACATTTGCCCAATATTCGAAGCACAACTTCAACTTTTTTGGCACATAGGAGTCTAGGCTTCGGCTTCGGTTACGTCTCTTTGTGACCTTGGGGTTACACTTTATTGACAGTTAAACTTCAAGCAACAGTTGAAGGTTGTAATAACGAAAGAAAATAAAGTTCTGGGTTTCATACTCAGGGTTTTAGCTGATTTTTAGAGATCTTTGATCAGCTTAAGAACTCTCTATCATGATCGTGATCTCTTTGACTTCAACTCCTCCTTAACTTCTTTCTCGTGCTCTTACATTTCATCTGTCTTCCTAATCTTTCTATTTACTCCTGTTTATTTATTACTTTCTTTCTGTTTATGAAAGATAACGATTTTTTCATCTAAATTTTTCTCTTATAGAATTTTTTTCTGCTCTAACTTCTTAAAATACTGTAATTATAATTGTACTTTAGTTAAGCTTGGATACTCAATTAGCCCTTAAAGGAAGACTGTGGAAATAGTAAATTAATTAAATGATTTATATTAATCAAATATCTTCTTCCGTGTGAGCCTGGTTTTTGGCAGAATGGGAACAAAGACATCCAAGACTGTAATATACAATCCTTTGCATGAGTCATTTATTACCATAGATCGTCAAGATAGTGCATTGACAAGATTAGGATAAACTATCAATTCATTTTAATTTGATAATGAGGTTCGTCGCTTTAGACACCGTTCAAGTCTATCGTGTATTAAGGCAAAAAATTCCTTTGTCGTATTTTACGCTTTTGCGCGTTACCGTCCTACATTTTTTTAAGTACATCAAAGAGCAAGGTAAAGAGAGAACAAGAGTAAGAGAGAGAAAGAGGGAGAGAGAGGAAAAGAGAGAGAGAGAGAGAGAAAAGCTACTTTTAGGTTAGGATTGGTCAATTTCCCTATTTACTGAAAATTGTAAGAATTTTCTACAAGGAATTTTGTACACCTGAATCCAAACACATTTGAAGTTGCATTCATCCACTTCTTAACCTTTGCTTTGTACAAATCGTAAGGTTATATAAATCTGTTTCTCTTATCAGATTGTCTCACGGCTCGATAACATCTCAACAACCTCCCTCCCGTGATACTGATGGGCACATTTGTATTCATTATTTACAGCCTGCAATTACTTCCCCAAACCTCCTGCAAAACCTACCTGTAACCAACTGGCACAAAATTGGCCACACACTAACCCACTTTTAATCGCCCGGCCTGTCTCATAAGGCTCATTTAAGTAACGTGACGTGATTAGAAGTAGCTGCCATGTTTTCGTCTTTTTTCTTTACGCTCATTTCTCTCTCTCTCCCTCCCTCGCTCGTTCCAGCAGTGGATGTGCTCAAGGTGGATTGGTTCTGGTTTTAAAGCACGCTCGTTTAAAAGAGAATTATACGTTTATCGTGGCGTAAAAATCAAGACCCAGAACGTCGAGGAGAGGGGGGGGGAGGGGATAAGAAGGGTCCCGGGGGGCGCTTTAGGGGTTCGTGAATTATGCTGCCACTACGGTACGGGACCGGAAGCGTGCTCATGCACACTCACTGCGCCTGGGGCAGAACCGTTGATGGACACTTGTTCCTTTTGCTCTGGTGGGGGGTCCGTGTGTGTACCAAATTGGGGGCACATTCAAGCGAAAGGGGAACGGGACCGATTTGCGAACCATACTCCCTTTCTCACCGTATCTCTCTCTCTCTCTCTCTCTTTCTCTTTGTCTTTGCTTGCTTCGGCCACACAGACGGTAGTTAGCGAATTTGCATATTTCCGTCACCCGCTTATTAGTTGGGTGGAGCTGATGGGTGGTTCTTATCGTGTGCTAGGGTCTGTAAGAGAGGCATGCAAACGAGTGCTCTGTGTGAAGGGAGGCATTGTGGTGCTTTCTTTTAACTACAAACTTTTGTTCGAATATATTACCGCACACACACACAGTTTATAAAGCTTTAATAGAAATTTTTTTATGTAGTGACCACGGTGACCAATCTTTTATATTTTCATTTATTGGTTTACTATTACTATTTACTTTTGTTTTTTTTTTTTTGCTGAAGTAAACTCCTTTTGTTTTGTTTTATATGGTTTTTATGTTGTGTATTGTAACTAGTTTTTTACTTTATCTTAACTTTTCATTACTTATTCTGTTGATTTTTTGTTAAATTATTCTTATTCTTATGAATGTTTTTTTTTCTCAAATGTATAATTCTTTCCCCTGCATGAAGCTACCCTTTAATTGACACTTTAATTTCATTGTCAATTACTATCCACGTACAATTATGCTGTCTTTGTGCATAATGAAAGTGTCAAAATCCAAAGCCACGCCTCACCTCAGTGCAATTAAACGTGTGAAGATGTTACGCTTGTTTAATAGCGCAACAGTCACCTCTATCTAGGCAGAGGCACAATTGCAACTGACATCGCGCTTGTTCTGCGCTGTACGTTCGCGAATGTTCCCCTTGTATTTAAAGAATTCTCAAAGTTATTGTAGCTTGCTCTCCTTGCCACATTTTGAATTTTAAAGCAAAGTCCTTGGGGTGTGTAACGTGTTGGAATGGGAGTAGGAAAAAATACACAAAAAACCCTCGGAGGTCCACACCTAGCGTGACAGTGAAGTTGGTTGCAGTTATTTTATTCCGTTCTGCGCCTCCCTCAGTAGTCCTGTATTTACACTACACACTGCACAACCGTGTGTTGTTCTGCCACGTAAAATAATTCACGTGAAGTGATTTTGCATTTGCATTTTCTTCGGCCGGTGGGGTCGGGAATGCAGATTTTCTAGCCTGCCAGCCTGCGTGCCTACCTTCCTACCGGCTAGGTCCGTTCAGCTAGGGGTGCCGCAACATACCTCGCTGGACACCGAACAACGGGTTAAAAGTTTGAGTTTTTTGTTTATGTTTATTACATTTCCCCGTTCGGGTGAGGGTTGGAACTGTTGACGCCGAGGTCTTGCATACTGGCACGTGTATGTTTGCATGGTGGTAGTGCAAGTGCAAGGAAAACGGGCATTTCTAGGTTCTTTTCTTACCGTCAGTTGAGAAAAATGTAAGTAAAATATGCAATTTAAGCTATTTTTTAACTCAACGATTCTTCAGCAGAACAAACTTGAAGTAAATATTACTGTAAATGTATGCATCATTAGATGTAGTTTATCGACATCACGACATCAATAACGGCACCCAAAAATGATAAATTACTCATCGCAATGATGTAAATGATGATACGTTTTTGCCCATTAGGGTCAATTCAGATCCGTCGTTAATCATTCTGGCACCAGTATCAGAGTCCATTTTCGCAAACCGGAAGACGCGCCGCAAATGATTAACTATTGCCTTGCCTTTCCTCATTTTTCTCCCTTTACCCTCCTTCCGTCTACAATCACGTGATTTGTGACCGAAGTTCCTTCTCACCACTAAACCTTCTGACCCACACCATTAAACAAAGGTGTCTGTTCCCTTCGAATGGCCACAAAGCTCATCAAAGTCAAAGTCACGCAAATACGGACCTGTGCTCGGACCTCGGTCCTCGGACCGCAAAGTCACGGGGAAATTCCACCACACCAAATTCACTTAGTGTCGGTGGTGCCGGAGACCTTGCCGTTTTGTATGGTACCGGTGCCTGGTCAACGATCGATCCTTTCGGTTTCTTTTTACGAGTTTGTACGCGCGAAGGACCTCCAGCAGGCTAGATGATGGCTAGATGGTGGGCAGGCTGGATGGCTGGATGGGAGCGACGAAAAGTGTCACAAATCGATTTCTCGTCCATTTTGCCACTTTCCAGTCAAGCTCGGCTGGTCAGTGGGGAACAGTGGGAAGGC
>KB667833.1:387339-513859 GCA_000349065.1 Anopheles quadriannulatus | reverse complement strand
AAAAAAAACACGACGTTTACCGACCACTGTCTTGGATTGTTCCGGACCATAGCGGGTGGAGAAATAATCCGAAACTGTTCATTGGAGCGCTTCCCTAGGGAGCGGAAAGGCACCCGCGGGTGGCGACGTAACGGCAAAGATAAACAAAACAAGACGCGACGGAACTGCATCCCCCCGGTCCAAGCAACCGTGATGACGTGATGGTGTTCGTATGTGTGTGTATATGTGTAATGTGATGACGCTAGAGCTGTGTATTGCCTTCGCCGATGACGGTAACGGTGGCGATGATGATGATACAGGAAATTATGATGTTCATTTCCGAGGCGAGCGATTACGTCGTCGCCGTGTCAGGGGCCTCATTGGGCTCGAGGTAACATAAAGCACCCTCCCCACAACGTGTCTTCGTGGGTGAAATACCATCTTACGACGGTCGAAGGAATTGCTCCCCGAAAGTAGCGCGCAATGAATCATGTGCTGGGTTACAATTAATTTTCTGTCCTACTCACAAACGCAGGTAAAAAAGACGGGGTGTTACCGCTACAAAAAGGGGAAAGGTAAATAGTTTGCTGTTAGAAGGGATGACCGATTCGAGCACCGAAACCTACCATTTGGCAGTCGTCTCCATGAACAGCTCATGGTACGACACGGTGAAGGAAAACTTGGCCGCCCGCTTGTTGACGCGCTGCAACCGCTTCCACACGCTGCCCATTGTACAGGTTGAGGCGGCCGGGACGACTAGGCTACTAAAGCTGTGGGCTGATGCGGCTGCTGCTGCAACTGGTTTGTTTGTTGTTTAGCTTCCTCTGGAGATACAGCGATGATGCCGGAGTACCGTTTTCAAACCATTTTTTGTTTTGTTTTTCACACAACAGCGTTCAAACCGCGAGATGTTCGCCTCAATCAACGTGGAGAAATCAAATCACATAAATTCACAAAGCACAATAATTTCACACCGGCGAGCGGACAGTAGCAGCAATGGCAGCGTTTGTGCAACGTGCGCACTTAACACAACATGCTTCTCTGTCTAGTGATAATCTTGAAATGCAAACAAACACAAAAAACAAGCTTCCGCCCTTTTGCAATAAGGGATCGTGTGCGTTCTTGCTTGGAACGGAGAAACAGAACACGGGAGCGGCAAAGCACACACAGAGGTACGCGCGCGCACGTCAATGCTACTACGATTGTTTTAATTTCTGGCGCTTTCTTTCGTGTGCACTCGCGACACAACACCGCACGAAGGGCTTTTCACTTATCAGCGCAGTTCAGCGTCGCGGTGGTGTTAGAGGGCCTCGATACACATTCCCCCCCGCTGTGGCTGTGTGAATTGCAATCCGTGTAGCGATCAATTTTCGCTCGATCAGATTGCAACATCCCCTGTACCTTGGGTGAGTGGGGAGCACGAGGGGGGAGTCGTCGGAAAGGTGTGTTTTGTTTATTTTTCTACACCCAGGGGGTTGGACAGTAGCACTGCGGCATCCTTTTGGATACGACCAAGCCGCGACAAGAGATACGCTAAATAAGGAATGTGTTTACGCCAGCACCGAGTTCTCTCTCTCTCTCTCTCTCTATTTGTTGCGCTCTGGTTGGATGGTTTTGCCCCTGTCTCTCCCCTGTGGTGGACCTTGGCCCGGGCCACCCACCCCACACAACGCGCGCGCTCACGGACTGACTGACGTAGTAAGCAGCAGCCGAGGATCAAGGTTGCGCTGTCTCTGCACCCACCCCGTTGGACGAGGCACACCAAAGGACGACGCGAACGACGACGAACTGTTTTCTCTTTGGGGACGGGCAGGGTCGTCTAAACGCTTTGTTTTTGCTTTATCACACCCAGGCAGCCCCTCGCCAGGTTCTATTTTTCTCGGGTCGCTCGCCGACCAACTGCACACTTTCGGCTGCTGTTGCCGTTTTTCACATCATTTCACACGATTTTTTTCACACAAACAAGGCGCTCACTGCTAATGCCCGCCGGATTGGCTTCAGCTGCTTCCCCGCACGATCATGGTCACACAGTTGTGCAAGGCTGTTTTCCTTCGGTTCCTTCATGGGCCACCCTTCCCCCATGGGAAGGTGCTTTTTCTTCACTTTCCTGCAGCTCTGCTGCTACACTTAGGTACGTTTTGCGTTACTTTTTTTCGGTACGCAAGGTTTGGGAGTACGCATCACCTTCCCAACCCGTCGTCACTGGGGTGGTTGCTGTCGAGCTGATTCTTCTAGGCCTAAACCATAACGCACACACACACGCTCACACGGGATGGGGTTTTTTTCTACGTCGAAGCTGGTACGGAACACCAATAACACTCTGGGGCTGATGTGGGCAATTTGTTGGTTTGTTTGTTACACAAAACAAGGGTCAATCCTTTTGGAAGAAAGGCTGGCGCAGGCACACGGGATCTTACAACATAATCTTTTCTGCTACAATTTCTTCACTTTTCTGGCTCTGGCTTTGACAGTTTGGAGGAAGGCGAGGAAAAAAAAAGTGTCGGAATGAGCGAGCTGCGGCCGGAGCGAGATGGGAGAGCAGCGACGGTTGCGCGAGCGAGATGGCTAGCTGTTTGTACGCTGTCAGATGGATGTTGTCAAGTACAGGTATTTCCCGAAATACGCTATTAATGCGGACCGGAGGCAATAGCGCATTTCGAATATTAGCTTATGTCGTATTTTGAGGTTTTCAGTCAAATTGTAGTTAATTTTCGTGTAATTTGGCTTGATATCGGATTTTCGCGTACGTTGAATATCACGTTGTACAGTAAAAATATACTTGATAAAAAATGATTTTTGATTAAATTTTGTTCATTTATGTAGTTTATTACTTATTTGATGCAATGTGTGTATAAAATTCGTTTATTTCTGCCTTTTTAGTGGTTTAAAACCTTTGAAAAGATTGCAAATTATTTTTCATTTGACAATCGATGGAGAAATTTGTATTGATTTGACATTTGAACTGTGTTGCGTAACTTGGGGAAAGACTGTAAAAAACGGCGCACCGTGGGAGTACATGCAGTGCTTATGTTTTCAAATTTATTGTTTTTTATTGTTGAAATGTAAATAAGTGCATCTTCTGCAAGAAAAAGAAGTAAGGAAATTGTGTCCTTAATTTTATTAAATTTTCATGCAAATAGCATTGACCATTCGAACGCGTTACCTCGCATCGGTCCATCACTGTACGCTTTGACAGCACGGGTCACGTCAAAATACCATGTCAACAAAGTTTGCGTTGGAGCAGAAAGTAAAAAAAAAGGTTCGCGGAGCTGGCGCGAGGGCACGGGCAAGAAACAATAAAATATTAAGAAGCACTTTGAGCCGTTCAGCAAACAATGCTCACTTTATCGCCATCGAGCGCACGGCCGGACACAATGCGATAAAGGTGCGCGGATTGGGTGCCATTTTTCGTTCGGTCGGTGAGCAAAGCGCGTGCAAACGTGTCGGTGTCGGGGCTTTGGTTGGTCGCTCGGCCCTGCAGGCAGTGGTGCAGATTTTCTCCTCCCTCCTCCCCTCATCTGCTCCCCTGCCCAATTTGGCTCGGATAATAGTTCGCCAATGTGCTGCAATTCGTTCGCCAGCGCTACATTCCGGACGGGTGTACGGTGGGCAAAGGGAAAGTGAAAGTGAAAACGGTGTGCCTGAAGTGAAGGGAAAGTTATCGTGTACCAGGGGGTGGGCCTGAGAAGAGAAAGAAGTGCTTGGGGGGAGTGTCAATCGGCAGCAACGAGCAGTTAGCGAGTATGTGGACGAGGAACACTCCCGGACGAACGCGATGGATTGTGCTGGGGGCGGCGGCCCTGTGGATGCTGCTGGGGGCGGGGGTAGGCGAGCTGCCCATGGCCCGGGCTGCCCACCTGACGGGCACGTTCGAGGTGGACGAGTTCTTTCGCTTTCTGCACAAGTTCGGCTTCCAGAAGACGGAGAAACACTCCCAGAAGGACACGGAGTGGGACACGTTCGGGTACATCTACGGCAACATTACGTCGAGCGTGAACTTTACCGTGCCGGTGACGCTGGCCGTGCTCGACAAGCGCAGCTTTCTCGAGTACTACGCGAACCGGAACGATTACGACCGGGACGTGGCCTGCCAGCGGATGTTCGAGAAGCTGGACAAGATCGTGTACAGCCGGGCGTGCAATCCGCACGCGGAGGCGGACTACCTGCGGCGCATCCCGTGCGAGCCGGGCAAGCTGTGCGTGGACGAGGACACGCGGGAAAACGTCGTCCCCGGGAGCCAGTTCACGTTCGTCATCAGTGATCCGAACGTGCCAAGGTGAGTGAGGGCCGAGAGCGCTGATAACGGGAGACAACATTCTTGTCGCTGGACAATCGGTGTCGCTACAGTCATCTTTCCCTTCTTCTTCTCTCTTTCTCTTTCAGATTCTGGTACGTGTCGATGGTAGCCTGTTATCAGAATGTGTCCACCTGCCAGTGGCACCATTACGACTATCGCAAGTACCATCCGGAACCGCCGGCGATAAACTACGATATAACGCTCGTGAACGGGAACCCGAACCGGCAGACGCTGTCGTTCTTCAATCCGCTGCTGTTTCATTTCTCCTTCGACCAGCAGAACACGCTCGAGATGTATTTGATCTTTTTCGTCGTGTACCTGCTGATGGTGCCGCTGCAAATCTATGCCGTGCGGTTGCAGAAGCACCCGGTGACGCGGCTGTTCACCGTCAGCCTGGTGCTGGAGTTTGTCAGCGTCTGTCTGCTGCTAACGCACACGGTGCGGTACGCGATGAACGGCGTGGGCGACGAGAAGCTGGCCATTATGGGCGATATATTTGATATCTTTAGCAGAGTAAGTGAAAGAGGGTGGAAGGAAAAAAAAACAGGCAGGGCAGTACAAACTTTGATGCATTTTGCAGACCTCATTCATGCTCATACTGCTGCTGCTGGCGAAGGGATGGGCCGTGACGCGACTACAGATCAGTGTTAGCAGCTGGATACTGCTCATGGTTATTTGGATACCCTACTGTGCCATACACGTGCTGCTGTACATATGGAACAGAGTAAGTACATCTCTTTTTTTTCTTTAATGAAACAATAATTTTGTCGTGACCTTGGGGTTATGCTTGATAGTCGTTTAAACTTTAAACTGCAGCTTGATGAAGTTTTACTAAAAGCTAATCCCGGACCCTTGGGTTTATTTATCGTTTTACTTCCATCTTTAGAGATCATAGCTGTTCCTCGATGGCAGATATTGAATGAAAATAAAATAAATTACCTTAAAAAGCATCATTTTCTAACACATTTTCTCCATTAACGCTCTTCTTTCCAGACGGAAGTTGATATTATCTCCGACATTGACGAGTATCAGACGTGGCCCGGCTGGCTGGTGCTTGCCTGCCGCTCCACGATGATGCTCTGGTTCCTGTGGGAGCTGCGCACCACGATGAAGTACGAACACTCGTCGCAGAAGCTGGACTTTCTGCTTCACTTCGGTGCTTCGAGTCTGGTGTGGTTCATCTACCTGCCGATCGTGGCCATCATTGCTGTGAACGTTAGTCCGCTGTGGCGGTATAAGCTTTTACTAGGTACTGCACCCGGGTGGGGACAAGCAACGACTACAACGTTTCAGACTCACTAACAGCGCTGTGTTACCGTTTCGTTTTAGGTATAACAAATTCTGCCGACTGTTTGGCGTACTGTGTGATGATGGGTTTGCTGTGGCCTAACCGTGCCGGCCAATACTTGCTGCTGACGGGAACAAACTTTGGTGGTAAGTGATTGGGGTTAGCTTTATTCTGTTTCATTTTTATCATCATTTAGCATTTTTGTGGTGTAATATTGATCAAAAATGTATTTAAAACAAATAAAATTGCTACCGTGCATTCAAGGTATGGACGAACTGGACGAGTTCAATGAAGCACCGCACATAGTGCACCGGGACTCGGACACGCTGCACAGTAGCAACGGTGATCTAGCGGTAGACGATTATTTAGACAACGAGGACGATGAGATAGAAACGCTCGTGCTCAGTACGGACGATTTGCTGCACACGGGCAGCTCGTACGCAGTCGGCAGTGGTGGGGGCAGCAAACCACTCTCCCTGCACAATGGTAGCGCCCTGAACGGTGGCTTGGGCAAAGGGGGACGATCGTTCGATTAGATTCCCTGGCACATTCGGGCTTATAAGTGAATGACGCCCAGAGAGCGAGTCTCCCCCTCAACGGCACACCGATTAAAAACGTAAACGACGAATCTTTAGAACGAATTTAATTCACCCATTACTGTAACGGTGTAGCAGGGCGGAGGTGCGCAATGTGGGATAATTGTGGATGTTATTAGTCCCCATCAACAAAACATACTCTTGGTCGTTTGTCGTGTAAAAAAAAGAAGCAGAAAATACCCCTTTTTGAAACGTTTTAAAATGATACGGTACACGCGACGACGACGGCGACGACGGTCCCACCCGGTCCGGTCCCGATTCCCTCTAGCCTGCCATTTGAGTGGCGCTCTAATCTGGTCATAAACTGATTGTTTTAAGATAAAATACACTCGCCGATACTATCGCACCTTGGCACATTGCAAATTGGAGCAGACGACGACAAGCTGCGTCGCGTGCGATAGTGAAAGTCAAAATTCTTCCATTTCTTATACAAATATTCGTAATTTGATATTTCTCCCCATCCGTTTGGGGATAGTTCATCTCACGGATAGGATCATTTCCATTCGAGCGCACGTCGGGAGGTATGGAGTCGCAACGGAAGCCCGGATTGCGACGATCGGGTTCGGTACCTTCTGTGTGTGTAGTATCAACCGTAGCTAAATTTAACGTAAATGGACTGGTAACACTTAGGCAGCGGGGTGGCAACGGTCCAAAGATAAAGCAAAACAAAAGTATTGTGTGATATGAAATTTCATAGCAATTATGCAAGACGGATGAGATAAATCTAAAATAACCTTTTACCTGTGTAAGACCATTAGGCGGTAAGGATGGGTTTGCAGCAGTGATACTGGTGAATGTGTAGTGAGCATGCCAATTTTAAGCTTTTCCGTTTCTGTGCTGTGCAAATGTGCGCCCTGGACGCGCAAAAGGGTAGTAGTAGTAGTATTAGTATAGTGTTGAGCAGTGTTTCACACAGAAAGCCCACTGGTATGCTGGTATGAGTAAGTCAGCTGATTAGTATTTAGTGTACGCGCTTGATAAGGTATGTCAGCGTGCAAGTGGTACACATACCGTAGGGAGAGTGATCTAAAGATTCTCTACTTTTAATTATCGTTCCGATTAGTTGATATACTTTCACTTCCAAAACCGTAACTCATAACCAGCATCGAGAGTTAGTTAGCGCGTCTGCTGGATCGTATTACAACTTCAATTCAATTACACAACTCACTTGCTCAGTGCAATTCACGTCAATATATGGCGAATGCTCGTTAAAAGTGCTTTTATCTTACACGAATCTATATCTATACCTAGAGCACTTGGCAGAAAATTACTCAACTTTATCTATCTCTTTCTCTGTGTGCGTGTGTGTGTCTTATGCTCTCAAGATTTTACGAAGAAAGGAGCTCTTGGTTTTGGTCTGCGTACTTTGCTACTCAATTTAATTCTCTTAACCTCTAGAATGGTTCTGCAGTGAGAAGAATATTGCGAAAAAGCGATAACCAAAATGGATATAAAGAGAGAGAGAGAGAGAGAGAGAGAGAGAGAGAGAGAGAGAGAGAGAGAGAGGAAAAAAGGGTAATATTAGCTTATAAAACAACCGTCAAGCGATACCGCAGTTGATTGTTGTTTGAACCTGTTTAAATGGAGTTCCGCTGCGACATTATGTCTGCGGAAGATAACTTATATGTAGCGCGCAAACAAAACCACATATAGCAAAAATGCTGCAAAATATAGATCAAAACAAACCAAACACTTGTGTAGCGCTTAACCAAAATTACACAAAACACACGGAAGACAAGAAGAAAAGAAGAAAACAAACACTCATACACAGACACGTAATTTAACAATGCCTGCAACGTAAAGTACCTTTTTTAAATTAAAGCTTTGCTGAAAATCGTAACAGATGAGTAGCAAAATTAGCTTAAATAGAATGGCAGATCGTTTAAATAGAATGGCATAGAGAGAGAGAAAGAAAGGAAGGAAGCAATATAACTAGAAACGAAGATATTAAAACTCATCCCAAAACCCCGACCAAGGGAAGCAACATAAACACTCATTTTAAATTTGTAACTCAATATCGCTGTAGCAACATAAGACAAAAACACTGCTGCTTCGTAGGTTATGCTCAAAACGATCGTTAAAGTGAAGTGAAATTCAATTAGATGAAACAGAAAAGGCTAAAAATACTGTTGAGACACGTACGCCCGGTCGACTTTAAACGTATGTTCATCCGAATCGTTCAATGGTAATAGAACAATTTTATAGAATAACACAGAAAGCACTCTTTGTTCAAACTGGACGTTATGTGTTTGTGATGGTATCAGTTTTACGAAGAAAAAAAATATCTACAGATCTATAGTAAGGTGTGTTTGTGTGAGAAAGTTTGCATGTTTTTGTCCCTAAAGCTGTAGAAGAATCCTTTTATTCGTACGATCGACTATTGCGTAAACTTCCAAAACTATACGACCCAACAACGGTGGAGTCGCTGTTTTTGTGTGGATCAGAGTTCTTAATGGGCGTTTTGTATTACTACACGAAGCAGTTGGAGGACATTAGAAAAAAAAAAAAAACAACAGAAAACAACGGTGCGCAGCGAGTGAGTTGTGATAGACTAATAAGAGTATTTTTCTACTACTAAACTATAACTTAACGAAACTGAGGCTGAGGCGGCGTGGAGGCGCCTTGGTATGATTGTTCGATTACTCACAAAATGGTACTATACGGCTAGGGAGGTCATGGTCGCCGGGAGTGCAACTCACACACACACACTCTCTCTCTCTCTTTATCTGGTGCGTCAAACAACTTCCAAACAACTATTGTGCAAAACGTTTGCACCAGAGTATGCAACCGAAAGTTAAGTAAATGTCAACAGGAGGGTAAACAAAACTTTACTTGTACAAAAGACAAACTACGAATAGCTGTGGGAAAATATGAAAATTAAACTTAAATTCTTAATTAACCCGCTTACGGTTCCACGTTCCTGCAAGGGGGAAAAGAGTATTGAGAAAGACCAAATGTTTTGCTCTGTTGCGACATCATACATTATTTTGATCATTATTTTGTTTTTATTTAATGAAGAAGAGTCGAGATGAGTTATATTTATATTGTTACTTAATATTGATATTGATTACTATTTATTTATATTCATCTAAAATTACACTATTTACAAAAGTATATAGTTCGTTCTGATTGTGCTTTGCACACATTCGTACTGCCGGATCACCTTACGTCGTACGTTTATTAGGATATCCTTTGCGCTCGTATCATACACGCTGCCATGTTTCGTGCAGATTTTTCCGTATGCTCATCTTTCTCACCACTTCCGGGATGGTCTTTTTCAGCCATTGCTGCCGCAGCAGTCGGGATGCGATCGAGGGAGACTTCGCTGTCCGTTCGTTCAGCAGCCTTTGTGAATCGTCTTCCGCGTCTTGAATCGGTGCTGCATTAGTTAATCCGATTGCCAATGATGATTCCTTTGCGATAAAGCACGGACGCTCCTTTGGAAGATGCTGCAAGCGGTTCAGTGCAACGATTCTATTCATCTTGACTGGAGCTGTTTGCCTGCCTGCTTGCTTGCTGATGAATAACACAGCTTTTGTTAGTATAGAGCTGCTTTTGGGTGGAATTTACTGGCTGTTCTGATGTCGTCCGCACAATGGCTTCAATGCGACTGTATAGTGGACAATTCAGAATGGCACGTTTTATAGCAAACATGTAGCCACAGAGATGGGGAATTCTCCTTTACCTGATCGACACAATGATCCGAATGGTTGATTTGCACTCACATACATGGGTAGGAGACACGCTTGTAGGATACACGCCTGTATGTGGGTTTTCAAAACCTTCAGGTAATCCTTCCAGGGCTGGGGGTACCGAGCTTAGAAGACTCCCTGAGGTGTGAAAACTCTAAACGGACCGTTGTTTATGTCCCATATTCCTCAAAACACATTACACGGTACTTGTGTTACCGGCGTTGACAAAATTCCGTGAAAAACGGTATTGTTTTTTTGTTGTTGTTGTGAATATCCCGCAGACAGCGAGGAAAAACACAACTTCAATGGAAATCCCAAAAATGGCATTCTAATCCACGAAAAGGTACCAAAACCCGGTTCGGTAGATTATGTGTTTGCCTGTTTTAAATAGTAATTGCAGCACAATCGCACGTTCAAGAGACTCCTTTTGCTTTGGGTAGCCGTTCTATGATTATGTTGACTTCAGTCTATCTAATCCCACAAAAACACATTCAATCCTTTAACCAATTGCACTTCTTTTTGGTTATTAATTTTGTCTTCATTTCATTTTTGCATTATCATTAAAGTTATTTTGTTACCAAATCAACCATTCATATTACTACTTTTAGGTTATCAGAAGAGTAATCATTACACCAAAAAGAACATAATCTTGTTGTTAACATAACTGTTTCCGGGTCAGTTTCTAATGTGAACGGGATTATTCAACAATCGCGAGAGGTCACAAGTAATGAAAGCTGTTGAAAAACATCTTGCAAGTTGGGAATAATGCTGTTCACATTGCAAACTGAGCCAGAAAACGGTTTATTAAGTACATATTCCATGTTTCTGTTTTAAGTCATTTTAGGATTTACTTGTATTGGGAACGTGATGAGAGTAAATTGTGGCCTTTGTTTATTATGTTGTGCAACTCGACATTCTTTCTATAATCTAAAATGAATAATTTTGTAAATAGCTTTTCAGTGCTAGGCAAAATGTAAGCATTATTGTAAGGTTTACTGATTCTCCGGATGATCCCTTCGATTGATCATTAAGTATCGTAAAGCGATCGCAAGTGTGAAGTCAATATAATAGCGTATGCTACCAATACTACGAAAAAAAAAAACATAAAAAATAACTGTATTTGAACATAAACCATTACACCTTGCACGGTCATTAAACGATGAAATGGGTGTAATTTTGGGTATATAAGGTGACAGGTAGTATTGGGTGCGAAAGTGAGGTGTTAAAATAAGCGATAAAAAACACCCACAAATATTGTTTTATTGAACGGTCTCGTTTTATTTTGGCTACCTAGAAAATGTTTCAATCATTAGAAGTATTGGAGGAAGATAACTAAAGCTACCAATACCCATTAAAGGTAGGATTCAATTCGTACCTGCTATAATGACACTCTTAACATTTACGTACGACAATTTACGTGTGCCGATCATTATGTGCTTCACGTTTTTGGTTATTACAATGTTACGGGCAAAACGGTTACGATGATCTATATACATACATTAAGGACGGTGACGGTGGGTAAAACAAGGTCCTTAGCCATAGGTACATTGATCAATTTATAAGGGATGGGCATTTATTGATTCTTTTCACTCGAAGGAACTCTCCGCAGGTACTTTGTTGGCAAGTTTTTAGGCGAGATTTTGTACGCTTGAAGATTCGTAAAATTTTGGTTAGATCCTAAATGAGCCTTTGGGGAACTAAACGCCCGCTAGGTGTCCCGGGTAGTGTAACGGCAAAGCAAACCTAAAGAGGATCATTAGCGCCATTTTGTACTGTGTCTGCTGGCACGATTGGAACCTGTTTTCATGTAAAGTTTGTGTGTGTGTGAAAGGTAAAAAACTTGTAAAAACATATACACTTTTCGGAGAAGCTACAAGAAGAAGACCATGTGTTACGTTTTGGATTTATAATTTTCATTTATTTTCCATTCCTTTCTCTTGGTTTGTCACCTCTTTGCCTGAAGATGGATTGCTCTTGCTCTAACGATGCTCTTTATTTCCTGCTTTTGCATAAAATTCGTGCTTCAACTGCTACCGTAGCAACTCCGTTTATTTTGCGTTTTATTTTCGTTAATTTTGCCATATCTAGTAGTTAATGTTCACCAATTCTATTCAACATTCATTAATGATACCGAACATAGCTCATATTTTAGATTAGTAGTTGTGTGTAAGTGTTGTTTTTGATTTGTTTTTTTACTCTCCCAATCAAAAGGATGTGTTGTTTTGTATGTTTTTTCATATTTATTTATACCTTCTTTCCTTGCTCTGTGGTTCTTCCTTGCTGTTTTATCGCTTTTACTGTTTACCTACCGATCAATATGTCTCTAGCAAATACTTCTGCATTTAAATAGTTTTTTTTAATGTACCGATTGGAGGGTTTTCTTAAACCCTTTTCATACGCACCTATAGCACAATTTGTTTTGCGATGCACCGTTCTGTTACACGCGCTGCACACAGTAAAAACATGATTACATTGGTTAACATTTAGATGGCGAATCGGTTGTGCCCGTAGACAAAAACGAAAAAAAAACAATACATTTCAAACAAACAAAACGAACATTTCTGCTCTGGTTGTTAGGATAAAGGCTCTGGGTGTTATTGTTGTTGTGGTTTTTTTTTGGTTTCTTATGGGGATGGCTACGTTCGCTTGCCCCTTACGACACAAAAGGTATATGATTTGCTACATGTTGTATGTTTTTGTATCTTCATATTAGCAAGTTTTGTTTTTAACCCTTTTTTTGACGAATAATACGTTTTTTGTAATTTTCTATAAGCATATAATGCATTTTAAATTTTATCCATTTTATCTTGTGTTTATTGCATTTGGTACATGAACTTGATGTCTGTGTGTGTGTGATAAAAATTGTGTAAATGTTTGTCTCTATATAGTACCGTGCTTCGGAGCAGCTGTTTGTGTTTGTTGTTTTATTAAAAGTAAAAATAAAAAAAAACAACGGAACGGATTCTTATCATTCTAAGCCTAGAACGCAGAAAGTACGGCAACCCGTCTGCTTTAACACGCACCTTTTTTCTGTTTGGTTTGGTTCTTTCTCTGTGTGCCAAAACTGTGATCCGCATTCGCCCCTTTCTCTTCGCTAGTTTATCTTTTCTAGTTTCTCTTTGTTGCACCTTTTGTGTGCAGTTTTCCTCTATAGTACAACCGTCTCTCTTTCTCTCTTTCTCTTCACTACTACGCAAATTTGACTTGATCCTTTGTCCTCAAAATACTATACGATAGCTTAGAGCACTACGTTAAAGGTTAACTAAGTTTAACTTAAGTGTTTAGCAGGTTCATAGGATCGTTGAAAGAGAGTAAAGAGAAAAGGGGAAACAACAGAACAATAATATAGAAATGGATAATGAAGTAGCAAGATAGCTTAAAGACAAAACAATAACGGACGTAAAGAAGGGGACATTATTGAAGGTTCATCTTAAAACGAGTACACTACCAACTAACGCACACTGGGGAGGGTTTTGGCGAGTTTAAAAGAGAAATAACGTTTCGCCAATTTGCGGATTCTTTACGGTCTACATTTACATTTGGAAGGATGGAAGGGACCAACTATGTATGTGTGTGTGTGTGTGTGTGTGTGTGTGTGTAGAGAAGCATGTGTAGTGTGCTAAACCTATGTAAAAAAATGGTATCAAGCCATAATATATATGGATTTTAAGGAATACGACACCCGACTTTGTATGTTTGGTCTGTTGCAGTAATGATTTTCTGTTCTGGCTCTGTACAATCTCTGTTCAATTTAATACGTTTTTTAAGGTTCTCATTTTCCCTTGCATTCATTTTCGTTGTTTAGTGTTTAATTTTGGCTAGTTGCAATGTGTGCTATTAAGTTTTCAGAAGTGGCTTTTGCGTTTACTTGTTCGGGTTTTTTCCTCTTTTATGTTGTTTTACATTACACATCGAGCGGTTTTCATCCAAAGGCAATTTTGGTTACAATTTTGTTTAAAGTTTTGATCTAGTTATAGATTGATTTCTCATTTTTCATTTGCTGTTTGCTGTCTATAACAATTAAAAACTTCTTCTTATTTTGTTTTGCATGTTTATACTGCTCCCTTTGTTGTGACTTTTAATTGCAAAATAACCTAGGGAACAGTCTCGGGGTTTAAGGAATTTTTTTTCTAAAAGACAAAACTTTTCAAAGGCAAAGTAAGGTAGAATGCAATTTAAAAAAAAACCATTTCGTTTCTCTTTCAAACGAAATCATTGGAACATGGAAAGGGAACCCGCAACTGGACGCGATTAATTTAATGTTTAATGTTGGGCACGAGTGAACAGTGACGCCAGTAGCGTATGTTTATCGTTTTTCTCTCGCTGCCTCTGTCTCTCTATCGATGGCCCAGCTATATGCCACGTATACGTGCGCATCCTTATCACCAATGGCATGACCTGCTTGCTTTGCTACTTTGTGAACGATTTCAGCGAATGGTGGTGGTGGTGGTGGGGATTTGTTAAGGGTCTGTGCTATGAAGATTCTTCTTTTGGTTAAACTACCGCAATCCTCGCGCTTTCTCACATTGCCTACCGTAATAACTATATCGCTTTGATTTTGCATCTCTACATACGTTGTTTCATGTTCACGAGTCGTATCTGTGACTGCATGCGTGCGTGTATACTGCGACCCAGACCGGGTGATGACCACATCACATTGGGGAATTGATGATGTGTTTTACTGTCTTTGCGAATGAGGGAAGTTTTGCGTTCTCACACACACGCACACCAACACACGCTCTACCTTTGGGCCATCCCTTTATGCTGTGCAATTTGAGTTGGACGTATCTTGGGTCTCGGTTAACGGCTAACTCGTATCACTCACTTTGCTCCATCCTGCTATCTGCGAACATGTAGCAAAATCGGGGAAATTTCCCGCACACGCACCAGCTTTGCCGACGCTGGTTTTGGGGGCTGCCATGAAGGATTAGTCCCTGTTTGCCAATGCTTTTATAAATCATGATGAAGTATCCCCTCTCCCCTTTCCCCACAAATCCAACAAACCTCCAGCAACAGACCTGAAATCGGTTGCCAAAGCTTTCATCCTGACTGCTGAAACTTTAACTCCGTGTGATCCGTGTTGGCCGTGTGGATTGGTTCGGTTTTCACTTATTTATGCTACCTTTTAAAAGCATGTGCGTGTGCATGTGTGTTTGTGTCCTTTCCAATCGCTCGCTTTCCCACTTTCTCACACGCTCGCTCTCACCGCCATGCAGCACATTAATACGCTAGCGTTTTAACGAAGGGAAGCACCAGCAGCAGTAGTAGCGCCAGCCCGCCCACCGACAGTGTCCGGTGCGCTCCGCTCGAACCACCGATCGAAGCCACCTGAATGTTGTCCATCGCGTCACGGATCTGGAACTGGTGCGGCAGACTTTCGGCACTGGACCAACCCTCGGTGTTGCGTGCCCGGGCCGTCACGAACCATTCGCCCTCCGGAAGTCGGATCGATTTGCGAATCCTAGATGATAATAGGGCGAGAGAGACGGTCGGAAATGCAGTCGAAGCGAAACCAATTCGTTCGTAAGCAAAAGGGTTAGAGCAAAGATTTTTGTCACCCTTTTTTTCTCTATTTTGTCTTAAAAAAGTGACCCAGAAATGCCGGGTTTAAGGGGGAGGATACTTACGTCCAGGTGTAGCCGTCCGGGTTTTGGTCGTGGCTGGAGATTTCGGCCGTCACCGGTATGTATTTGGTCTGTGTTGGAGGCAAGGTTGGGCAGCAAGAAAGGAAGAAGAAAAAACGGCAAATGAGGTGAGCATAGGGTGAAAGGTTCAAAGAAAGATCGGTAGGGTCAATGTGTTGGGTTTAAATAATTGGTGAAACTGCTCTCTCTCTCTCTCCTTCTTATAAAGGGTCAATGTAACGAAGGTTGAGATTTGCCTGCAATTGGCGTGACCTTCCGATTTGTGTTCGACAGCTTGAATTAGGTTTGTTTCAGTTCAGGCCTTACCGATTGGATCTCATATCTTATGGAAAGGATATACACTTGAAATAGTTAAATATTGAAATCTGTGCAGAATGCGGAAGCAATCTTTTCGATTACAGAAACCTTATTTTGTATAGTACTGCTGTTATATACTAGATGGTGCTGCTTTTGTAAAAAGCATCCTGGAAACATCATCAACTCTTTTGATTGTTCAGATTTGTTTTGCCTTCTTAGGGGTACAAACAAAACACACAACCAAACAAAATGATCTATTTTCGATTATTGAAACATAGCGAAGTTCCAAAACCCCAGTTTTTTGATACTTCCATGAATGGATTTAAAAATTTGAGATAATTATAACCAGTTTTAGTCCCAATGTAGGGATGGTGCTGTGGTACAGTCGTTAACGTATCAATTGTCAATGTTTTACGAAATTTGACTGCATCGATTATATTGAATTAGTCTTTACTCATAGAAAAATGCTTTTCATAGAAATGTCAATTATTGAAGACAAATTAAAGGGTAGCCAAAATAGAAAAAAAAATTATTGAACAAGATTAAAAAGGCAGTATTTAGTGTCACTACCAGCGTATTTGTGCTACGACATGAAAACGATCAATGTGTCCCACCCACCAATGTCTAATAGAACTTCAAAGTACATCTTGCTTGGAACTTACATTCTCTCCTCGGTAAAGCACGAGCATCTCGGAGATCTGCTGAATGCTGTGAATCTTCCACCACGTGTGCAGCAAACCGTCCGAAGAGTTGGAGTGTATCAGATGTGCACCGCCCGGCGTCAGTCCGAGAATCGTTTTCGATACTGCTTCGCCTAGCTCGTTCTGTGAATACAATTAGATAACATTAAAGCACATGAGACCACCCTGCACAGGAATCCTCAACTTTGCCCCACGAACCTCAATTTTGCAGTAGTACGCTTGCAGGTCCTTCTGCTGTACGTTCTTGATGGTGAGCCGGGTACGGTTGTGGTGATTGTGATGATCGTTCGTGATGACGGTCTGGGCGGGTACCGGCTGAACGATCTCATCATTTCGAATCCACTGGATTTTGCGTGGCTCCGGATTGCTGTCGTACAGGCAGACCATTTCCACGTTCTCGCCGATCGCCGTGTTGATGTAGCTGGAATGCTTGTGAATGATTGGGCTACCTGCAATGGAGAGAGCCGGCACGGGAGATTGTTATGAGATCAGCGCAGTTTTGGTAATGGTGGATCTACGCAAGGGATCTAGAGAGGCTATTCGAGGGACTTGAAAATCATAATGCAGGCAGAAAGATACCACTGCAAACATGCTTCAGGGTGTTGTGATCGTTCCACGGTAAAAATGCGCAAATGAAGTTAGTGGTGATACCATGCTGGATCATTTTGGATTTGGATGATGGTACAAAACAGGAGGCAGTGTGACACTAAGGCATAATCCGTTTCCTGGGCTATGTTTTGTCAAAAATTAAAATCACTCTGAATGTGCTATAAATGTGTTGTACAATGCTGTCTACAATACTAAAACAATGCGGTACTAGACGTCAAACTGTGCGATACTGTGGTCGTGCTCGTGCGCTATGTACAGCAGGTGTTAGGAGAGCCTACGGTGGAATCTACTACGCTCTCGTGTGCGGCAGTGCGGCAAAGCTGCAGTCAAAAGTCAAAAACGAAGTACAAAAAAACAACAACACTACGAATGTGGTATTATGTTCCACTAATGATGACCTTTCTCCAGCGGCGGTGCAGTTACATTAGCGTCATCCATGTAATCATCCTCCAGCTCTTCCGATGAATCATCTGCGACGGTTTTTGACATTGTTTGTTATGGTAGTGACGTGTGTTAACGTAATGCGCAATGAACGGAGTGTGGATGCCCACGGTGACCGAGTGAGGCAGACAAGAGTGTGTCGGAATGATGTCGAATGAAGTCGCATGATGGCATGAACAGATTCAAAACAATTAGCATTATGTTAAGATGTGGGTGTGTGAATCATGAGGTTAAAAGTAAAGAAGATGATAAGGATTTAGAAGAAATTTGCTTCACAAAGAAAAAACACCCCTATACGTCATGTAAAAATTCTCAGCAAAATTCTTGTGATAAAAAGAAAGTCTCCCACTTCTGCTGAAGCCCTGTACTGACTCACTTGTGAGTACTCCCCTCCTTACCTTTTACAACGACAGTCACCGTCTGGCTGATCGGGTTGCCAATACCATTCTGGGCCATACACTCGTAGTCTCCGGCGTGTTGCGATTTCACCTCGTGGATTTCCAAAAACTCCTTGCGCAGCTTGATACCGAGCTGGCGGCTGTTTTCCTCATCCAAATGGCGTCCCTATCGAAGAGCAAACACACAGTCGAGTACACAGTTAACGATCCGTTGACCTGTGCCGTTGAATTCTTGGTAACTTACTCGATAAGCCCAGGTGATGAGGGGCGTCGGATGTCCTCCGGCCGAGCATAGCAGCACTACCTTGCGATCGCGCTGATGCATCTCAATCGTATCGTTGATGGTTTTGCTACCGTGCATGATGTGAACATCTCGTGGTGGCCTGAAGGATGGAAGGGATGGAATGAGAGATATGTTTAGCCTGGCAGGAGGATATGTGAGATGCATGCGCCTTTTGAGATACTCACGTCAACAGCTGTAGCTCAATTTTAACCGTCATATTGTTGGGCAGTAGCTGGCAGGAGTAAACACCCTCGTCCGTGAGCTGCACGTTGTCGATAACAAGCGAAAAGTCGGGGCCACGCTCATACCGCGTGTCCGGTATCAGACGGATCAGCTGCTGAAAGATGGGCTTGTTGTTGTAGTACCATATGATGATGGTGTTAGCTGGAAAATTGATGAGATGGAAGTAATTAGAAGCAGCACTTGCGTTACCTTACACCTTGTCTTGTTCAGCATTCCTTTGAAGTTGGGTTTGAAACCGTTCATTCTGCTTAATAACCAAGCCCACTAACAACTCCCCTAACAAACATAATAACTTGCGATGCCATGACCTTACATTCCCTATAGCTGGCAAAATATGTTCGTCGACGTAAGCATTCCTGAGAATCGGCTTGGAATGCCGAACCGTTTTGCACGCCAAATGCATTCGCGACTCGTGCACCGTTCCCGAGTGGCACAGGAATGGCACAGAAAGCGTAAATAAAATGCACCTGCACATGCAAATAAAATAAAAGAAATACACATAAAAACACACACACATACACGAGAAGCAGTTGGCATTAGAAGCCACTTGGCGTGCAGTTTTATCGATTCCAGGCACTAATGAATTGCAGGTAAAGTAAGCGAGTGTGGAGCCGCCGCTGCCGCACGTCGTTCAACCCGCCAGCAAACACACCCAGCTAAGGTGAATTTATCGCACCCGGGGAGATGCAATGGAGCAATTAAATTATTCATCTAAGCTACGAGTTCTGCCAGTGGCAGACCGTGCCGTTGAATTCTCGGTGGCCCCCAATGCCCAAACGCCAACCACTCACGCGAGGTAACGTCTAGTGTGTGCGGTGTTGGAGGTGGAGGCTGCTGTCATGCAAATGCAAAGCCAGACCTGTACCAGGTAGTTAGAAGCATTCGGTACTCAAAGAGTCTAGAGACTTTCCGGCTCTGATCGATCTGTCGGGGTGCACGAGAGAGGGCATGCCAGAAAGCACTGGTGCACAGTCAGCTGTTTGATCGGGGAAGTGTGGTTGTGTATGCAGCGAAAAGTAAACTATATAGGAATGGCTTGGAGAATGTTTTTTTTCCTCAGTCACTGCTGAATAGTGAGTCTAGCGGAATTATGCTAACGCGGATCATAAAGCAGTTGACGGGGTAGCCTTGAATTTTAACGATTCCATTTGCGATAGCTGACAAGATTCGCTGGCTGTGTAAAATTAATGTATGGATATCGTTGGAAAATAATTAAATCAATTAAACAGTCGCTTACGAATGAGATTGATTATCCTCTCGAGTGGCTTCGAAGGTATGGGGAGTAGTGATTAATGTAGCTTTAGTAAGACCTTTTTAATACAACATTTTATACCTGTTATTATGACCGCTAATAAATGACCGTATTTTGCATATTTAGGTTAATAATTTTGATGTCAGATTAGCTTATTTACTCATTTACTGACTTAATTAAACACATTCATTTACTTTTAATGTTTTTCTTTTTTACTTTAGCTTTAAGGACGTTTATGACAATTTCTCTTACTATTTTCCTAAATTTGAATTGTTACATATGTTTTCAATTATGAAAACCTCATTTTGTTTACTTGTCAGTTTATTTTGCTCTTCAATTCTTTTTTCTGTTTCTTGTTATTAAATTTTATCTATAGGAATACCCTTAAAAGGCTTTTTGCTGTTTGTTATAAATTGTTTTCTATGTTTTATTCTCTCCATTTTATTTTAATTTACTTGTCTAAATATAAATTGTATTTTTACAATGTTTGCAATATTGTTTGTACAGTTTACAAACATCAAGAAATATTAGACGTCCCAGAATCAATCCTTAGGATTGTTTTCTCTTTATTTACTTTGAACGTTTGCCTTTTTCGCTTTCGCTTATGGTTTCTTTTTTATATTTTTGTTGTTGTTATTTTTGTATGTATTTCAATGTTTGTGTATTTTTTTGTTGTATGTTACTTTACTTATTCCGTTTTTCTAGATTGCTTAAATTTGTTAACATTACTAAATAAATCCTTACAATGTTTGCAATGCTACATGCACAATTTACAAACAAACCCGCAACATCAATCGTCCCGGAGACCCATTCGGGGGATTGATTTATGCTGCTCGTGCCTGTCACACCATCGTACCGTTTGCGGTAGGTCAGTGCAACCGACGCCAGCAGTAGGTGCAATACTGGACTTTGATTTGAAATTGTGTTGTCAGCTTATCTGTACAAATGTTGCAAATCGTGCATTTCCCCTTTGGGTCTCAGTTGCCTGCATTTCGAACGCTTCCACTTACAACACACCCTACAGTCACGCCCGTCCACGAAACCTTCTGTGTTCTGGAAGGCTTCATTAAACCATCAATCAATCAATCGTTTCCCGATCGTTTCCCGAAACCAAACCCAAGCCCCCGGACCGTCTGTGTACGGTGGTGACCGTGGGTTGGTTTGCCGTAAGCCTTCCGTACTGTCCCGATCGCACGGAAAACCCCCAAAGGGTACAACAATGTCCTGGCTGGTTGGTTGGCTGCCTGCCTGAAGGAGGGTGAATGAAATATTGCTTGGTTGTGGTGGGTGCTTAGGGAAGGGAAGAAAGAAATATGTTTCCTACGAAGATTTGCTCGACCATCGAATGGCAAACACTCCATCAATGGATTATCGACGATCATGTCAACGGTGGGCTCGAGGACTGACTGGACCGCCCCGAGGGTCCCTTTTTCTTTTAGTGATGCTCCCTTTCCAAACCCTATGTCTTTCGCGCGCTCGATGTATGACCGTTCCGGACATTTGCATACGGGTGGGGGGGTTTTGATCGAGATGCAGATTTGCATATGCTCATCAGCACCATCGTGTGTGTGTGCACATCACAACATCACGGCGAGCAATCACGGTGCATGCACCGTCGAAAAGTGATTCCATTTTCCCCCGTTTTACAATGTTCATGCACACGGGTCACGTTCACGGTTTGCTTCACGCGCGAACATGACAGTGGCTTGCTTGCTTACAAGGATGAGTAATACTGGCCTTTGAGGGGAGCAAAAAATAGCTACCAAAAAAAAAAAAGGTTCGGGAATGGTCAAGAGAGAACTGAGCTTACAAAACAACAACAGAAAAAGCACACGAGTGAGGGAGGGAAAATCCCGTACCGAAAAGGATTCCCCCAGGGGCGGCTGCTGAAATGATGGATCGTGAAAGCATTCCGTTAAGCTGACGTAAAAGGATCCGTACGTCGGACTTTGCCTGTGCGAGTGTGTGTGAGTGTATGAACATATTCCGAGAAGATAGTACTTCTTAGAAGCAGATTGGGATAGGATTTGCTATTCTCATGAAAGCTGGCAGAAACAACAGATGGAATTATTTTTGAAACAATTCATAATTTAATTTAGTTGCTGTATGCTGTCCAATTGTAGCAATTTCAGGGGTTTTGGATAAACAAATTGGAATTTAAATAATTTTCTTTCTTTTTTTGTGGCAAGATGGATGCATATGGTCACTTTAGGATTTTGGTGGTTTGTTTGTTAAAGGAAATGTTAAGGCCGGGCTACATTGACCGTACTCGCAAGTGTAATTTCGATTTTCACTAGCGCATCTGGCGGCCGCTGACTGAAGTATTTTGCCAAACAATTTGGAGCCGCTTCAGCAAATACGTTATTTTTCCATGTTTTTTACTTAAACTGTACTGGAAAAGCTTTGTAATTGGTAGGTTGTTGTGCAAGTATTTCAGCCATTTGAGCATCGAAAAATGATGAAAATAATACTTTATTTTGAGATCCTGCATGACCATTCCCTCGATGATCAAAAAGCTTCAACCAGCCGCCGCCAGATGCGCTATTGAAAATCAAAATTACACTAGTGAGCACGGACAATGTCCCACGGCCTTTATAAATGCTACAAATACCATTCAGGTCTACATGTTGTAATGATTTGCATTACCAACGAATCGGGATTACGAACAGTTTTAATCTGTTTTTTTTTGTCTGGATCGTTTTATAAAATGCTACAAAATGCTTCAATTCCGTTGTACTTGCATTAAACACCACCACTTTACCCTCCGTTCCCTTAGAATTCCCTACAGCTAAATATGCAAAATAGCACACAGCAATCCCCGTTACTGCACAGCATCAGTCACACTTACTTGTCGGATTGCTGACGTCGCACTTGAGCGTAACCTGTTCGCTTTCCCGTGCCTGCTCGATGTAGTCCTTGGTGAGCAGCGTCGTCCCGAGCAGCGCATTGTCGCTGATCTCCGGTTTCTCCTGCGACGGCACGTCCTCATCATCGTCGTAATCGTCATCGTAGTCGTCGGATGGGATTTCCACTGCTTCCTGTTTGTTGCGCTGCTCCTTCGACACGCTTATGCTCGACTGTGGAAGAGCTGTGGGTGAAAAATAAAACCGAAAACAAATGGATCATTAATATCATGTGAAAAATCTAAAAAGGAACGTACACTGTTGCCAGGGATTTAGTGTGTTGAAAGGGAGTGTTTTTAAATTTGAATTAAAAATGCAAAGAAGCTTCTATTGCAACACAGAAGCAACCTAACCAACTCGCTACAACGTCAAAACACGATAAAATGTCGTGGTCACGATTTCGGGATGACGTTATACCTAATCGCCCAACTAACGCGAGCAGACACTTAAGATACAATGTTTTCACATACAATCTTGCCCTCAAATGTGGTGCTTCAATGTGCCGGTGGGGGGAGAGCATGTAAGGGCACGAGTGATGATGATGATGCCATGCCATGGCTTTCCGTTTCAATCGCCCGAAACGGTGTTGGGTAATAAAACTATTTATGACTGCGCGCTGTGTTAAGACAACGAAACCACGCGGTGGAAGCCTCCGGCGGTCCGATTGTGATGATGCTCCCGGAATGATCATCGCAAACCGTACGCGCGGACGTTGTCACAGCAATTGCGGCTCGATAAACACACAATTGAACGTTTATTAGTTTTATCGCATTCTTTCCGGTGTGATGTGTTGGAATTCCAGCACGATGACACGTTATTGCTGATTAAACGAATATTGTTTAGTGCCATTAGGGTGTGATGGGATTGTATTGTTGGTAGGTGTACAATAGGAATGTTGAGTGAAAAATGCACACTTGTACCATTAGAAAAATAAAAAAGGGGTATATGACGCGTAAAAAGAAAGGATAAGCTTGCAGTAGCATATGAAAGATGCATTAAGAACATGAAATATAATAAATACTCATGTTTTAAGACAATCCAATGAGCTATAGCGCAAAACTAAGGGCTTAACATCTGAAAACGGAACAAACAGAGTTGCAAAAACCTTGGAAAACTTCCTGCCCTCTAGCGTCGAGTAGCGCTATCGTAGCTCATTTCATTTCCTCTATTTTCCACTAGATGGAGCTAGATAAAAATTCCAGATGCTTGCCTCAGGAATGTCTGTGTCATAAATGATGTGATTCACGCTTTGCTGTAACTGTTGATTACGCGACCGCACACGGATTGCGGTAATGATGTGCTCCGCATGTAAAAGAACACATCCATTCATAAGAAAACTGCTGCTGCAAAAAAAAGAAGAAGACCGTTGCAGAACGTGCGAAAGAAATGAGCTGTGGCATTTCTATTTGTTCGCCATTAGTCGCAAATGACACATTCCCGAGGTTCGCTGTTTTTGCTATTGGATTCGTTCTGCTGCCATTAATGTGTTAATATTGCCGGGAGATTTTTGCCGAGAGATTGTCGCTTGCGCTAGACTCTGATGGCTAATCATCGTCGTCTTTTTTTTCTCTTTCTTCACATCCCTCCTACTAGCCCTCCATTCCGGTCGTTAGTAATCGGTTGATTAACATAACCAACGGTGCCTGCTGCTTTGTAATATGCATGAACACTTGGCGCTTAATCGTGCATGAATGCAAGCGTCACAGACACACTCGCTATGTCCACTTGCCTCGGACCTCCAATGATCAAGCCGTCATGGACGTGTGCCGTTTTATGTCTCTCGATCATTTATTACCCCCAAGGGCTACACAAGTGGTTGAATAAAAGCGCTGACGAAAGCCATAGAAAGTGCAGCTTTTGTTGTGCATGCATGTGAGCAGAGTGTCCTAACGGTCGCTGAGCACTAACATGGTCGTCGCCCCTTAAGCCCTTTGTGCCCTCGTTACTCCGAAACGGTTCGAAAACGAAAGTGACAAATCCGGCACAAACGTGTCATTATAAACAAAAGGTATTCCTCACCTTTCCCTCTCGCCGCCGCTACTAAAGACCCACGATGAAGCCTCGCTGACGAAGCACTCGAAACGATCGTTTGTTACGATTCCTTCGATTCCAATTAGAGAATGGGAGAGAGAAAGAAAGAAGGGGAGGATATGACAGGAGTATGACAGGAGAGCAATCGGATGGCGTAATCGCCAGGACAGGTAATCCTTTTTTGGCGTACACTTTAACACGGTTTATGCGCAAAGTGGGCCACAATAGCAGCGCCCGATTGGGTTAGCTTTGGGTTGGTGCCTGTTAATTGTTCCGCTTGTTAGTGTGATGTCATACCGCGCGGGCCGTTAGTTTTTGTGTTTTTCACGATAACATTATTAGCGTTTATGTATTTCTCGTAGTATTGGAGGCACTTTTGCACGATTTGCATCAACTTAGATATTCCAATGCACACCCTAAGCACGGGTTATTAATTTCTTCCCTCCAGAATGACATAAGCGAATGAGCTTGGCGTGAGTAAGCACAACACAAAAAGCGCCAGTGCCACCGCACATCTCGATTCAGGTTGCGTGAGTCATCCCGATGACTCGGTCAATTCTGACCAGGGGCTGCTCCACTCACAACCGGACTGCCAAGGATGGTTCGATTTGCGCAATGCATGCCCGTGCGTTCATGCGTTCCAAAGGGGCTCTTAGCAGTAGGCCATGCCGCGAGAGTCTATTCACACACATTTGGCAAACGATTACGGGCTGGGAATGGCTCATCACACCCGCTCAATTTATAGGCCCTGCACGTACTTTAATTGTTTCTAGCACCGGCAATGCCGGTTTGTTCCCGCCACTCCTACTCCAATCGACCCAAGAATGGGAAGAAAGTGTGTTACTAATTAAAACCATGTACCAGCGCTTGTAATAAGTGTTCGCCGATGTGTTCCTTCCCTCCGCTTCTGGGCATGAAAGCGCGGGACCAATGGCAACAATGACGAATCGGGCTGTTTGTCCATTTCATGCTTCACTTCACCTTATGCAGACAGGATACGCGTAAAGTTGAGCCCGTGCAATGTTCCCCTGGCCCTGGGGCCCTCGATGGCGTCAGCTATCTGTACGCACACCTCTCTTTCTCTCTCTCTGCCCGTACGACGACGCTGACCGGGATTCGATGAACCAAAAGTAACGCGTATGACAACCCCGGATCCCCTTGTTCTGCGTCCTGCGGCGAACTTTTTGCTTCGTACGCTTCCCCGGGCCAAAACGAGGACAGCACGAGCTTTCCGAGCGACCGAGTTTTGGCGCCAATCGTCGTCGTCGTCGTCGATGTGTGGTGTAAAAAAGTTTTCGGGAACGGTTTGACAAATATGAGGAAATTTATCATTTTAAGTTCCGATTCCGTTACGTCCGACATCACGTGCATCGAAGGAAGCAAGGGTATAGGGTAGAAATAAAGAGAGAGAGAGGGAGGAGATGAAACGTTAGGAAACAATAGGGAATAAGGGTCATTATTTGGACCGGTTGTGCCGGAGCACCGTTTCGGTTCGGCTCTGTTGCTGAGGGTGATTTTGGCCGCTTTCTGTGTTGTTTTGTTGCTACGGGATCGTTTATGGGGCCCCACTCTCACCGTGGTTCGATACTTGATGATAAGACAGCTTCTCTTTTTCTCCAAACGGAGTGCTTCGGGCTCTGGGTATCGTCTGGCACACGACGATGTTGACCGTCCGGGACCGTTGCACAGTGGGATAAAAGTTGTGCTGGGCAGGAATGAAATCTGCTCAAATTTCACCTTCAAATATTGGATCACTGTGAATCGAAAGAATGTCGACTTTCGTGACAATTTATTCTCAAGATGGGGGAAGGAAAGTATTTTTCTGCCCCGACAAAAACCGCTTGACACTTAAGCTTGATGGAAGTGGACACTTTCGGTGCAACTTTTGGGATCTCGATTTTTGACTTTTTCCACCAATTAAAAGCCTCCTTTGTGAGCCGGTTGCTCCGGTGATGACTAATCCCCTTAAGGGAGCGGGACAAGTTTTTGTTTTCCGAACGCGCACAGCACGAATCCTTGGGCAGGGAAACGTGCTGGGGGCAAGGAAGAAGGAGTGCCTGTGTACTAGCGAGTGCTGACCGAAATCGGCCACGTGGTTGGTGTGTTGTATGTCGCTGGGAACACGGGTGAAAAAAAGAGGAAAAAACACAAGCTCCATTCCCTGCAGGATGCGCGTTCCGTCCTTCTGCCTGCACGCGTTTGTGTGTGTGACTGGCATACCAGCGCCAAATAGGCGACCTCCTGCCAGGCGACCGTGGACTCCCTTTTTTCCGATCTTCCATTTTTCGTCCCCGACGCTGCTTCTCGCCCATCGAAGGACGTGAGTGTTGTTGAGCGTTGTTTTAGTGTCGCTTTTTTGTGTGTTTTTCCTGCTGCTGCATGGATTTCATTGTCATTTCAGTTTTGGACAGTTTTAGCTTTGAGGTTTTTTGAAAAATTGTGTGGAGCACATTGGAAAATGGTGTTACAAAAAAAAAAGGCTAAAAAATCCAAACCGTGTCCCAGTAGCGTGGCAAACCTCTTGGGTATTCACTTGACCTTTCGCTGGGCGCGATGGAGGAGCAACGTGGGCCCCTTGCAACGCGAGTTGGCAATAACGAACGATGAATGATGACGGCATTTTGTGTATTTTTTATCATCATCGTCCACGTCGTCGTCGTCGTCGTCGTGCCTGGTCCATCTTTTCCAGTTCCTCCCATGGCCCGTGCCGCCACTGTTATTGTTAACTAAATGTCAACGCTGGAGGTCTTGGATGGATGAGCAAAGCGGTGGCCGGATGTTAAAGCTGCACCGGCTCGTCGTACTTGCTCCTGCTGCATCGATTGTGCATTGGTGGTGCAACATTAAAGCGACGATGCGACACGACCGCGGTGTACCGGTTTTTTTCCTTTTGTCGTGCGTTTTTTGTTGCTATTGCTAGCCCGGTAACGGACCGGTTGCACCCTGGGCGGGAGAAAAATGGAAGAACATAATAATAACGCCCGGAACCGTGTAGTGTGCAATGGTTGGCAGTTTATTTATCAACTTGTTTGTTTTTTTTTCTTCCACTTCTTGGAGAGGGGTTTTTTGCTTGTACACTCTGTGGCAGAAACTGTGTCAGCAGCATCCAGAAATCGTCTCACATTTTGCACTGCAAAAATGCTCATCTTTTTTTTCTTAAACAAGTTTAAAGTGCATACCTTTGCTAAAAGGAGGACAGCCCATTAAAATCAATTTGTAAAAAAAAAATTAAATAATTTAAATCAAAATAAACAACTGCATCACTTTTTCAACCCACACCGTACGGGGAACGATCAGGCAGAAGACGCAGCAGAGAGCTCGTCTGTGTGCCACTGGTTTCTTTCCTTTTTTTTGCTACGGATGCAAATTTGTTAACAACGTTTAACATCTTTGCTGCACTTTGTCATGCACCTCAGCCCATTCCCGTTGTTCGCTTCCACCCTGTGTTTAATTTCCATTTCAATATCACGACAGGAGAGGCAGCAGGAGAAGCACCAGCAGCATCATATTGTTTCTCCGCGTGGTTGCTCATCTCTCATCCCGTCCCATCGATCAATGAATGATCGCGATCCCCGTTGGCGGATGTTTTTGTTTTCATTCCACCCTTTACCCACCGGTGGAGATCACTGTCTCCCTAGGGGGTGATATAGGCGTGTGTGTGTGTTTTTGTGTGTATATTTTTTCCCCTCCCTTCCTCACGCTGCGCACAGTTTTGCTACTTTTTTCTCATCTTGATAATCATCTGCACTAAAGAAGTGATTGCGGGATGACGGTGTTTGTTTGTATGTGTCTGTGTGTGTACACACCGAGCACGAGAAGCTAAACGGAAAAGCAAACGAATGTCCCTGTTTGTCTTTAAAGACGTGATTAAAGTGCTGACTCTTGTGCAAAGTACTTTTTGATTCGTGCACGGGATGGGTGGAAGTTCTCACGAACTTTTTTGTTTGATTATCGTTTCTTCCACTTTTTTTGTTTCTGTTACTGCGCTCTGCTCGTACTGTGTGTGTGCGCGCTTCATTTGCTGGGCTAATGGCCATCTTTCTAGTGATAAATAAATAGAAATATTTCGGAAAACGTTTTGCTGCTTTTTGAAGCGGAAGGAAGTCTTTTACCTAATTGCACAGTACATTACGCGGTTTGAAGTGCTTGGGAACTTTATTTGAACTGGGAAGGATGCGTCATTGGCTGGTGTTTTTTTATTGCAAATTTGAAGGTTTTATTCAAAGAAGATTGCATTATAAAGCAGTTTTCCTCTTCTTTTCTACTTGAATGAAAAAGGAAAGGTTTCAGGAAATGTTATAACAATTTTGGAACAACAATAAATCAATGAAAAGCATACTAAGGCTTGATATAAAAACAAATTTTAGTTATTATCTCTATTAATTTATATGCTTTCTAAAAGTAAAAAGTAAGTAAAAAGAGAGTGAAAATTGAAGAACCTCTTTGAATATTATACTTGTCTCTTATAGTCACTATTGTCAACTATAGAAGTATACAATGAAACGAAAGACATTAGCAGTGCTTTTTGTGGCTTTAAAATATGCAAATTTGTAACGGAAATTAAAAACAAATCATTAAAATCTCTCGCAACTCTCTGTAAATGTCGAAAGTAGTCAAACATTTTCATTAGTTTCGCTTTAACTTTAAACGCCGTTTAACATCACATGAATAATCAACGCGCACTGCAATGTTCTGTAACGCCGAAACACTGTAACACTTTGTAACAAAATGAGGGCGCAATTCCCTTTTTTGTCCTTTTCGCCCCAAAAGTGTGCCTGTGACGGCATGCCGGGGGTGGCCGTGGTTTAATGATTTATGCGACGAAGATTGTATCACCCCATCGGAAACTGCCATATATACATACGCGGACACACTACACTATACGTCGCTCCGTATGACATACTGGCCCGATTCGTCACACCACGGGTGCGTATGAATGCGTAACCATTGTTCGACAAACTTCCGTAAATTACTTGGCCCTACATGGCTTTTCGGGGCCTGGCTGGCAGTTAAATTGTAACTCAAGTGTAAACACTGTTCAAATTCAAGCCCCCATTTCGACAGGTTCTGCTGCTTTCCGCTTATATACACGACCCGTAAATCTGCGCTAGAAATGAATTGTAGTTTATTGCGTTTTCTACCAACATTGCGGCAATGTACGCGAGAGTTGCGAGCTCTCGTGTGTGTGTGTGTGTGTGTGTGTGTTGATGAAAATTATGAGCTCTTAATTAACCCACCAGAAATTTTGTACACCACAATCTCTTGCCACATCCCACGATAGCTGTGCTCGATGTGGTGGTGTCACAGCGCTCCAGCCCTGTCTCCCAAACTCATTTGGTTAATGTTACGAATTAAGCAAATGGACACCGGGAAATTATAGTCCGTGGCTGGCGGGAGGTTGTCCCAATTTGTGCCAACGCTTGCTGGTTATGGTGAATTCGATATTCGCGATACCCGATCTAAGATGATTGCAAATTAATTAGGCCCGCAAGCTAAAGTGCGGCGCACAGCGGTGCGCTCGTATTGTTTCGCACAGTTGGCAAACGAACGTGAGTCTTTCACGACAGACTGCGAGATCGATCGCAATTGTTCTCGTAGTTTGCTGTAACTATCGCTACCGGCAGTAATGGGCACTGCTGTAAATTGTTCTCTCGAGGCAATGCTATTTGTAGTACCAAAGCAGAGACAGGGATAACAGGGACGTGGAACAACAACAGTGCGCACTATTTGCGCGCGATTTCGATCGTGGCGTATTGGACCGTTGGTAGCCATTCAATCTAGCCGTGGTTGGCAATCGTGCAATTGGCCGTTGGGCTGTCAACGGAATCACTGCGGTAACGGCACTTCGTTTCGCCGAGGGTAAGATGTAATGAATTATTAATCGCAGCAAGAACTCGTTCGGTGGCACGCGCTCGTAACTGTCACGCCGTACACCGGCGCAGGAGCAGCAGGGCGTGTTGTTTGGCGGAAATTTGTTCGATTTTGCTAACGCGAAAGACCGTTATATTGCAATGGAATTGGCACACATGTCGTTTGGAGGGGTAGAAGGGGGGGGGGGGGGGGTGGTACATTCCCGTTGGGATAAGACGGGTTCGTTAGTGAGAGATGTGTAAACAAATCGATAGGAGTGTTATGGCAAGAAAACTGCGTTTTATACTCGCAGGAATGGTGTAAACCCGACGTAAGCTTTCCGGTATGGTGTGTGATCCGGTTCGAAGGACTAAATGACGTCATTTCTGCTGTCGTATATCTTTCGCAAATGTAACGTTCTTATTGTTGATTTGAAGCAATTTTTTGTGCTTACCAGCCTTTGCTAGTAATTTGTAAATGTTAACCATTCAATTGTAGGATAAAAACAACTTTTAAGCTTTTTATCCAGTTTTATTGTTTTTAAGTAGAAAATGACACTTTCTGGAATCAAATTAAAGCAAAGCAATGTTGAGTAAAACGGCCTTGTCAGTGCGAAAGACAAAAGTGTATGTAGTGTTGGTTTTGTGTTAATATTTCAAGACTTTGCTTTGCAATCAATCTTTGTTAGTAATTTCCCGCTGGGTGTTTTAACGCAATCTCGGCTAAAAGCCACAACCCATTTGTACCGCCATCAAAACGTGCTCATTACCGTCCTTTTCATCAGTTTCATTCAACCCGACCAGCACAATGTAAAACGGAGGTCACCAAATCATGCTTGAAGATAAATAGACCCTTAGGCGCTCGCGACACAAGCCTGTGAAACAATGGAAAACCTTTCGTCAAACCGGCGACGTTCGGTTCGGTTCGGTACGTGCCCGTGTCCTGATCTCCAAGCAGCAGCAGTAGTCGCAAGGGAGCAATTTCCGTCCGTGCGAAATAAGCTCCGGTCTGTTCCGTTAGCGATGAATTGTGTGCTCCGACATTGACATCGGCTTGCACAGCGCGTCCCGTTGGTGGTACGCGTCACGATCGCGGCGAGCAAAAGAGTGGCTTCCATTCATTGATCTTTGTGCTGGCTTTGGGCATGCCTCTGGCATCATGGTTCGAATTTCTTTCGCTCCGAGGTTCGCGCATGTGGAACCCCAGCCTGCCACAGCTGCGACGATGACATCACGTTGCAATCCGAGTGCTTTCCACTGGCGCACAAGGGGGACGGGAACAACATAATCGCTTTATGACAGCGCGAGCGCAACACACATTTGGCGCGTTTGCATCGAATCGTGGGGCGCGGAATCGAGCGACCGTGCGCTTCCACCATCAGGGCCCGCACTGGGCCCAGAACCTGTGTGTAACTGTCGTGGCACACATTTTCACGGATCGCTGGTAGATTGAACTCTGGACAAGGAGGGGCCAGGTTTAGGGGGGGGGGGGGGGACCACATTTTTTCACGTTCACGCCATCGCGATGCCGCGCGTGTCGTGTGCTGTGGAGTATCGATCGGTTTAGCTGGCGTAAGCTTGGATTATCGTTCGCACATCGTTCTGGGCCGATTACTTGAAGTCAAAGATTAACGTGAAGTTATTTCATAGTTCTTGGATTCATAATACTAGACGATTAATCTCATTAAAACAGTTCCAATAGAAAAGTAGTGATAACTCAGACTTTCAAATGTGTCATCTAGCAGTGCGCCATCTAGCGCAAAACGTGTCAAACGTCAAATGTCAAAATTGAGTTTGATGGCTAACATATGTCAATTAGCGAATGATTGTTTACGCTAGCAAACCAGCAGTATTTTATTACGATCAAGGTATCAAACGTGAAGGTCATATGACGCAAACTTCATAATGCGTTGCGTAATAAACAAAACACCAAAACTGATTAAGACATATCCAGGAAGCAACAAATTGTTTTTCCCTTTTGCATGATTTATGTGTTTTTCGCTGTGCGCCAAACGGGCTGAAATAAATCACTGTACCAACACTTTAACACCTTGTGGTACATATGTGTGTGTGAGCGTTCAATTGTTTGATCATTTTTTGATGCCTTTCAGCGTGCATCATGTATCTTTCTCCCCCCCCCCCCCCCCTAAGGTACAGGGAAAGTTGAGGATCATAAATCTAACTCCCATCGCATGCAAAAGAAGTTGCGCTGACACTTTCTCCAATTTTACGAGTGTTCTTTGTTGTGCCTTTGTTACTCCAAAAACCACACAAACACACACCATCTTGGACCTTGGAATGTCTTGTCAAGCGTGGACGGTGGACGGTAAAGGAGTGTGCTACGTGCCCGATTCCAGGACAATACCGACATATTGCATGCAAAGATTGCTCGGGGAAATAAATCTTGTCCCTGCTTTTCGCCCTAATGCGATTTGTACCATACCATCGCGTCGGTCTCGGGCGGTAGTATTGAGCAGTGTCAATGCGTCAATGGGTACGAGAACCGAGAGGCTTCGGACGCTTTTCTATTACTGCTGAAACGAGTTCCTTTAGCGAAGGATGCGAAGGATTCCAAAGCGCACGAAAATATGCTGCCTTTGTCGCGTGCACCTTTCGTTGTTGGGCGGTGATAGGGCAACACAAAAGCTTCGCCAAGACTGCAGCGGATGGGGAATTGGAAAATAAAAAGGTCGACAAACACCCAAAACACGGAGGCCCGCTCCTGTGTGCTGTGTGTGCCGACTGAGCGTATTTAGGTTAATTTGATTCTTGTGGTTCTGATAAACGATTTTATGATCGTCACCGGAAAACCCACCACCACTGCCAGGTCTGACAGGCGAAATGTGGGCTTGCAGGGGAAGAAAAAGCACACCAGTGAGCAGTAACCGAACTTAACTTGTGTTTTTTTGCTTTTGCTGTTGTTGTGTAGAACGATTTTTATTATCGGAGCTTGATGTTTTTTTTTAGTTTTGTTTCTACTTCCATGTCACCTACTGTGATGTGGTGGTTGGTTGTCGTAGTAAAAGGGCGTAAACGAAGCCATAGGGCTACCGTCTAAAACGCACCCGAACGTGCGGGAAATTATGATCCGGAAGTTTATGACGGGTGCTCTCGCTTGCTCTCGGGAGGTTGCTCCGTTGTGGTTGTTGTTGCTGTCCGCATCGGATCGGAACAAGCTTCCCGCCCGGGGAAGCCCGAGAAACCCTCGGAATCGATCCGGTTGGTTTGATGAAAATATGGTGCAGCATTTCTGTTTTTGCTTTTTGGGAGGAAAAATCAATTAACGGACACATTTTTTTAATGTTTCTTTTATTTGGCAGCATTATACTAGCAGCAGATACTTTGCGGTAATATCATTTACGAGGGTCAAAATGACCTCGCACCGGCTATAGGGAAGTGATAAAAAAAACATTCGACCGCACTCAACGGAAAGGACTAAATTGGTTCCAAAGCTGTCATAAAAATAATAAACCCAACTAACCCTTTGAAATAAACAAGCAAATGAACAAAAGTAATGAACTGTCCAAACGGGTTGTTTGGTTTGGGCGATGCATTCGAATGTAATTCATTTCAACGTTTGAACGATAAAATCTCAACCGCTGAGCGATGATAACGGATAATGGAAGGAAACTAACCCCACGCCTGTAAACAATTATCCATCAATTACCGGTACGATCCATCCAAGTGTCGCTCTTGCAAGAAACAATATTGATGTTTCCCCAACGTCCTTTGGCCCACTTGGCAACTGATGCCCCAATCGTCGCCAGACATCCCGTCGCAAACGATGGTGAAAAATGCCACCATTTTCCGGAAGAGGATGAGCAACCTCCCAGTAGCAACAGCAATAAGAAAAAAAAGTAATCGCCCAAGTGTCCTCCAGACACACTCATACACACATAAACACACTGGATGATGCCGCGTGTGCGGGAAAGTTGTCGCCATTGCGTCGCGTAAATAGGTCACTGTTGTTGCATTTTCCCTCCTGCCACACTACACACACACACACACCACCGCTACTGGCGCCTCGCTCCAATGGTGGTAAAGTCACTGAAAGCGCTTTTATGATTTTACGTAAGCTCCCGATCATCGCCCACAGTGTTGGCTGCTGGCCCAACCACGGCCGTACCGTCCGTAGCGAAAAACGTGAGCGTATGCTGCGCGCCACTGTCGTGCTGTCTGGCGGAAAATATGATGAAGTGCGGTCCCGGAAGTGTTTGGTAAGCTGGAGGATGTGAGCTTACAGGATTAATCATAATGATAACGATACGGGGAAATTTTTCATCTCCCTGCTACGGGGGAGATATGGTCCGGCGGTACACCATTTCATAGCACCGACGTGGCTGAAGTGTCCAATGCAAGTGGAAGCGCTAATGCAGGAGGGGGAGTTTTTTTTCAATGGAAAATGAGGAAAAACTTTTCCAGCAGCGGGGTTTGAAAAATTATCCCCAATTTATCTGTTAAGCCTGTGAAAGCTTACAATAATTATTTAAGAGTAAATATGGACGACTCAATGTGTTAAAGTTACATTGAGGACTGATTAAATTCTATTTAGCAGCTATAAATAGAGCTTCTTTTCATCTTATAATTACTGTTTTGGCTTTCAGGCTTTCAAAACTGTGTTATTTACCGCTATAGAGACATCATATGTTCGAATGGGAATCGAACGACGTCCGACAGTTACAGCAATCAGCATACGTATCAACTAGACTGTCAGGCAACATCTCCAGAGAACGACTATCGGTCCTATAGATTCTGCTGCACGACAGATATGATGTATGGTGAAATTAATGCACCTTAAGACAAAATGTACCCAAACTAACATTGAGTTAAAGTTAAGATAATATTTCAACTACGTTGTCCTGTCCTAACAATTAAACCTAAACCTGTACAAAGAAACGCCCACCGTTGCAGGACGGTTTACATCATGTTCCTGTGTCATTCGCACTCCAAAGTAAGATGTCAGCAAATTGAAATCACCAACAACAAGCTTTGTCTGTCAGATGTCAGACGTCAGATTGCGCTCGTGTTGTCCTTCTGCTGGCTGTTTCATCTCGCTCAAAGGAGACACAGTAAGCCCTCCACTAAATCAAACGATGGCGTAAGCCTGGCTGAGATAAACGGTTACCGAGACCTTGCCGCTAAAGCAAGGTCAGGATCGGAGAGCCAGATTTCCCTTTTACGTTCTGTCCAATTGCTTCATGAAATTGCTGAAATTGTTGCCGTTGGGTTTATAAATAGATACAACCATAATAATCACCCCTGTGCAACTCCATGCCGAACGCTCTGTGCGAATACCCATGTGCATGGGGTCTGTATGGTTTTGCCGTATTGCCTCATTATTTCCGCAATGCTCCAAATTACGGTACGGTCACGTCCAGCTGAATCTTCAAAACAACCACATTTAATAGACCGTTGAGCGACTATGTTTTGAAAATTATGTTCCTCAGAAGCACACAACGGTCGCAACGGAGGATGGGGTGTTACAAATTTCACACCAAAACAGCGCTCGCTAATCCATCCCGTACCGGACACACCGAACAAGCACGTTTCATGCGTTAGCTTATGAACTCCGTGTTCTGTTCTCTGGAGTCTGTTGTTGTTTTTTTGCTCCAAACGTTACATGAGCTACATTCTGGTAAAGCTTTCATATTTTCTCCGATTCACAAAGCAGGAAGCATAGCATACACACACTGCTCTGAAGTCAGCGAGATTGTGCTGTTGTGCAAAAGTCGGTGGATTATTCTGCCACCGGTTGTTAATTGTCACCATGGCTCCATGGCGGTTGGGCCGTTGTTGTGGCGTTCATGTGGCTGTGTTCCATTTCTATCACTAGTTTGCCGTGGTGGCATGGTGTGCCGTGTTATTTTGTTCCCGTTTGTATGTTTTTGTATTTTATTTCTATTCCCCGCACCTCCTCTACGAAACCGACTTCTCCGACTTTTGTTTCTAACGAGCCACAGTTACACAATTTTCCACTCCGCGATGATTACCAGCGTCTCTAACGCTTACTGCTGGGTTCGCGCGTTAGCGATGCGATATGGATGGGCTATGCGCTCTATTCGTCTTGCCGTGCCAATCCTGGGTGCCAACCGTTGCCACCACTGCTGCAGACTTCTGCCGTACTGCTACTACTTGGCTGGCTGGCTTATGGTTGACGTGGTTTTCACTCCATTCTCCAGCGGCAGTGGGTTAAGCTACCGGAAAACGAGCCTTCAAAGCTGAACCACTCCTTGCTGTGAAGGAGGAGACGACTCCACGCCCTTGGTTTATCTTGCCACCGTCGTCGTCGTCGTCGTTGTCGTCGATGTTGGTAAAAGCGACGGAACGCACGGCTCTTCGTGTTCGGGCGGGATCAGCGAAATTTATTTCCCTCCCAGCAATAGGAAGCCCACCATGATTGGGGCGTGAGGACACAGACACACACAGTAGAATTCCTTGCAACAGAGAGATAGTATCAACCGATCGATCGCAATAACTGGTTTTTGATGGTGTTTTCCGGCGAGCGTTGTGAGCCCGTATCGGAATCGGCAAAATCAGCATCTGAGGGAGGGGCACGGGCAGCAAGAATGGGTGCAGAAATTATCTACATCTCGGTGAAGGTGCAAACGAACGGACCGACGGCGAAACGGAACGTCTCAAATAACACCTTCGGGGCTTGGAGCCTCGCGTCGTCCTGCAGCGATGACTCAACGTGCGAACGTCATTTTGCCTCCACGCCTAAGCGTAATATTTTATTCCTATACTACCGTTTGCTTCGCACGAATAAGATTGTATTGTAGCCGCCGTAGGGTCCGTTTTGCTCCAATGACAAGGATGGTGTAGAATTAAAGTGCACGGGGAAAAAAAGCACACTTCCCAACAAGAATGAAAGAATATAACGCGCAACGTTCTCATGGGACACGGTGGAGGAGGAGGCAAACAGCAAACCCCTTTCCCGGGGGTTTCCCTCCGTTTTCCTAGAGTATGGTAATTTTGTACTACGTTTTTTTTTGGATGGATGGTTGGCACTGCTGACTCCTTTGTTGAGGAGCGCTTTTGTTGCGTTCGGGATTCGTGTCGGCTGCGCCGGGGAGTTCAGAGTCAGCAACACAGGGAGAGAGAAAAAAAATCTACCGGGAAAGGAAAATCTAAAAATCACGAAAGTGCAGTTTTGAATAATTTATCCCGTACCGTTTCTAAGCGCTTCCGAGCGTTTTGTTGATGAAACTCTCTCCCCTTAGTGCGGGAGTGAAAGGCTTACGAGGAAATGCTTTTCTTTGTTGTGCAGTTATTTTTTTTTTGTTATCCTTCTCCTCCATCTTACGGAAAGCAATGAAAATTATGCATGGAATGTGATTTATTCGCGGAATTCATTGAAATAGGGCAGGGGAGTTGGTTTTTAAAAAGGTTTCTTATGTCATTAGGATAAAGGTCCATTAAGCGTTGTTGTTTGCAATTGGCCTCTGGGTTGGAATTGTAATGTAATTAGGTGAGGCTATATTATGTTAGCATTTGGTTCTGCGATAAAAAGGTTTGGAATGAACTGTAACGAACCTTTCGTTACTGAAAACTGATGCTTGGGGTGATATTGATGTAATGAAATATGAATGCTGTCAGAAGTAACGATCAGAAGTTACGAGTCGATAGTTATTTACACAATATTTTAGAAGTTATAAAAGATGATGGATATATTGGAAGAAAATTAAATCTAACAAATGGATATCAAAACTAATTTTAATCATCCTTAATGCACCAGCTAATCCGCTCCTTTATAAAACAAGATTAGTAAGCCTAAGTAACATTAAGGAGAAGATTATTTACTTCATCAATTAATGTCTTAATTAATGTACTATGAAGACGACAAAGGCCATAGTCAATGCTTCATATTCATCGATTTTCCCCGCACTAGTAATCGATCACCACCAGGCAGTGCGGGTGGGGCATCGCTCCATAATGTTCCAAATCTTTCCTTCCCGCCCGAAAGTTGCGTACAAATATTTGTTTTCGCTGCCATCTGCCCAACCCGACTCCAGTCCATAACAGACTCTTCCAACCATCATCGATCGGCATTCCGCAGATCCGGAGCATAGTGCCCCTGCGGCGGTCGGCAATGTTTGACAAACATAAATCTAACCACCGGGCCGGGCCGGGCCGGGCAGGGCTGGCCTTGGAATGGCAGTTCTTTGAGTGTTCAAATTTCCCTCCGTTTCCACGGAAAATCCACCACCAACTCTTCGTGAAACGTGTTCCGCGCTGGACGCGCATTGTCAAGACGCGCAGGAGCCCAGAAGTGGGGAGAGCAGGAGCGCGCGATTTCTTTGTTGGGTTTCTTCGAACACAGAATCCGAAAAGTAAGACGTTAGCGCGCTGTGGAAACCCCACATTTCCCAGCCTCAGCCTATTTCACAACCATTAAAGCGTGACGCGCGAGCCAATGAATGAAGTCGGCACACATTTCTCGAACAGCTCGATGACAGCTACACCCGGCCGATGTTGGTCAGATGTTGGTGGTGTGCCACACACATGTGGCGCATCCTGGCGACCGATTGCGATTTGATAATGTTTGTCTTCATCGCTGTGTCTGTTCATCGCTGGGACGTATTTGGTAAATACACAAGGGAGTGAGCGGGGGGGGAGAGTCTCAATGCGTAATTCATCACAAGGTTCGCCTCCCTGATGCCAGATGGAATGCGTAGCGGCAAAACAACAAGAATATGCTACGTTACGAATCGTAAGAAGCTGAGGCATTTCGTCTTTTATCGTGCTACTAAAAGACGGCAGTAGTTTTACGAAGCGAAAAAAGTGAGTTTAGTGCCCATTCGCTGATGAAGTGCCGGAATGGATTGCTGCTGAAATTGGTTTGCCACTGACGATGATAGTTCACGATTTCATTAGAAGTTTAAAATTTCACTCTATTGGATTGCTCATTTTGGGGAACTTTTCGGAGCGCCACGTTTAATTTCCCGTCCAGAAGTGGGTCCCATTTCCCAAGGTTACCACCACTAGGGAGAGGGGGAGAATTGGATTGGAGCTCAGCTCACTGTCCGAAACGGTTTCCTTTGCGCCGCAAGTGGCGGAAAATCACGCAGCGCAGCGACAGTTAAAAGGATTCTTCGTTGAAGTGAAAACTGCATTTCGGGTAGCGATTCGGGGAAAGCATTTGCGCGGCGCATAAGAAGCAAAGCAAAAACCATTCGGTGGCGCCATTCAGTCATTGGAATTCATCCGTCGTGTGAGCTTAGGGTTTAAAATTTCAAAAAAGAAAGAAAACACTTCAAAAAGAGGGTGAAAAGAATCAGGTGTTTTCTATCGATGGGGATGGGGTGGTTATGTGGTGTATGGACTTTAGAAAAAGTCGTTAGGGATTGTTCCTGGTCCTACAGGAAATAAAAATTCCTACTAAAGTTTATTTTTATTTTTTTCACTTTTTGTTCCGTTCTATGACAATCAAACTTTTGCACTAGTGCATTTTGCTTTTTTTTGCTGGCCTTTTTTTGTCGCTCTTTCACGTATGTGCGGACGTGAAAGTGTTTCTTGAATTGATGCTTCAACGTGGTGGTAGGTCTCTCCCTCTTGATGAGACGAGTAGTAGTGTCATAGTTTTTCAACAACCACTCCTCACTTGGCGAAAGGACAAAGAGGAGGTCCAGCCACTACTCTCCTAGCGTGAAACAACCATGAATACAAAAAGAGCACGAAACTAAAAGGGGAAAAAAACTCGAGGGGTAGTACGTCACTCGGGAAAAAGAACATCAGGAAACATGGTGCTATCGCTATCTGACACTCACACACACACATGCTCTCGTATTACTTTATCGTAATACTTCTTTTGTACGACTATCGGCATGGAATATGGGGGAATCACTGCTAAGGGAACAACAACAACAACAACAAAAGACACGAAAACTTGTCCCGCAAAATGGAACTTAGGGGAGGAACACTATGGCACTAGGGAAGGGCAAAAACTATACCATGTGTGTGTGTTTGTGTGTCAGTAGCGCCCGTACATGTCCATGCATAATCGGCAATTTCGGCGTTGGTTGTTGGTTGCCGTTTTTCACTACTGCAGAGGGAAATAAAAACTCCCGCTTTCCCGGCAAACCGCGCGCGTGTGTGTGTGTGTGTTCGCGCGAACTCATATTTCACCCAGCACCCTCCCCAGGAAAGTGCTGGTAATTCACAGGCCCCCTTTCAGCTCTGCGACGACTGCGGAAAATATTATATTTATAGTTATCGGGTCTCGGGGCCTTGTTGCCTGGCAGGATATGGGGCAGTGGCATGATATCTCTATACATTTCGTACATATATTCATTGAAAAACATTGCCTTTTACCAGTATCGATTTTCTTTCCCACCGTACTCCGTCCTGCGGTGTTTCGGAACTTCTGGTCTTCTGGTCTGGTTCACTTTGATGGCCAACTGCTGCCAACTGGGTTGATCCTCTGTGTCCCGTATTTTTTCGGTACACAGGGACCTGGCGCCGCTGTAGCCTTGACCAAGGTGTGTTTTGAACGTCTGTGTTTGTGTGTGTGTGCCTTTGTGAGGGCAATTCTATTGAGGTGTGGTGGGTCATTGCCAAGTTGACGACGGTACCTCCTGTGCAACACTGCAGCTAGTGGTAGAAGAAAGTGTGCGATCGAATTTTATTGAAAGTCATTGCTAATCCGGTCGATAAGAAGATTGAGAGGTTCTGGTAGGGTTTACAATTTATTGGAGCTCGTTTGGTGCAGCTGCGACCGACTTGCATTCGTTTGATATATTGCCTAATTTATAGGTTTAACCATGTACATAAAGCTGGTACAATAAGTTACAGCTATAAACCGCTTCTTCTGCACGCTTCCCGGTCTGCTTCCATGGGGCTTTGCAACTACTTATCTTAGGAATTCACAGGCACTATGTAGTAGCTCTGCAGAACCACTCAACGACAAGAGTTACGACTTCTTGCTCTCTCGTAACAAAACGCACTAGATGTTTCCGAATCTTACGGCTCATCTCTCGAATGATGGCGATTATATGAAAAAAAAAATCAATGGAATCCAGTGTTCCGATGCCATCCAACTTGAGCTACGAAAAGTGTTAACTCCAAACACATCGCTGTATCTCTCTTCCTGTCCGAAAGGTTACGTGATGTGGTCGCAAAACCTTAGCGATTACAAAACGACAACCCATTAGTGGGGCGGCAGTTGACGTGACTGATGGCAGTTTTCGGACTAAATGGAGCAACCGGTCACTACCGGGGCCGTGGGACTCCTCCAACTAGATTAGAAACCCTGTCGCACCCACCCGCTCAGGCTTGAGGCAATAATTCAAGAGTCAAGAATCGGGGAATGACTTGAAGCGAATGCACTACATGTATGCAACGCGCAAAACTTTACAACAGTGGATGGAACTGACGGGATCAGCTGGCTCGAATGTTATACACACACACATACCCCGTGTATTGGGTTTTGGTAGGGAGTGTATGCTAAAAATATGCTCCAAACCACGGAAAGAATCACGGAAATATTCGCCCGTACACGACGCGGCCCGATTTGCTTCCGATGACGTAAGCCGTCGAATGTCGAACGTGTTCAAAACTGTTCGGTCTCGATAGACCTTAAGCTGTCTTTTGCCTCGAAATGTGCCTGTCGAGATTATCGGCTGAATTGGGTGGGAGGAGGGTTTAGGGATATAGTAATACCAACTCACCGTCCACTTCATTCAATGTTTCGAGCATGGCTATGTGTGTGTGTCTTTATACATTTAGGGTGTGCGCACAAGCGTTGATATTCGGGGCAGCAGCGGTCATGGCCTGGTGGCCCCATCGTGCAGCTGGGCAATACTGAAACTTCCTACTCCGCCACACTGCGGGAAAACCTACGCGCTCAGCGCCTATTTAATTTGGAGAAGCAGAAGCTGACGCTGACGTTGAAACCTTCCGCTCCCGTTAAAAGTAATCGATCATAACGAGGGAAGCTATGACTGGAGTGAAGAGCGCTTGTGGTGAGGGGAATGAGGCGGATGGAGACGACCCGAGTCCAAGTGGAAACCTAACCTGGCATTTGAATTGGAGAAGAATTTCTTCCTTTTGGTAGAACGAAGAAGAGATGGCGTATAAATGAAAAATTATTATTAGACTTTCAAGTATTTCTCTAATTCGGGGAAATTCCATTTCTAGTGACTCGGTCCCGGTGGTGGACCATTTCGTTGTGCGCCGCCAGAACGTCCAGCCTTTTCGTGGGGAGCAATGAAGAAACCACCAAACATCCCGTTGGTGCTTCCTGCTTATTTTTGTGGGGAGTAGGGGATTTTCCCATTTGTTCAAGCAGTTGCAGTGTGCTGTATTGAAATATTCATCGAAATGAAATCTTCAAATCTCCTCCTTACCGCCCATTGAACGATCGCTTCAAATAAGGGAAATGAAAATAGTAAATTGAAAAGAAAATCCCCCCGCCGCCCGCGTTGCAACTGCACCTTTTGTGGCACGCTGTAATGTTTATTTCCATTCCAATGGGTAAGAGCAGGCTCGCCTGAAAGAAAATCATGTACCAAAACATTCCCCATAAACGGGGGCAGTGGTATAGATAAAAGGGTTCAAGATCAATACTTCTGGTGCGACGAGATGGGCTGAGCTTTGCGTTTACCTAAGCCGAAACCTGGTGGTAACGTGTAAAGACACGATTAGGGAGCGGTGTTTGTAATCAAAACACGAATAATCTTCTCCGATGAAAGAGCTTGAAAGTTGGAAAATATTATGATTCGAATGTTTTGATTTTACACCTTTCGGCAACGGTTTCGGCCCCCAGCCCCTACCTAAGGCCGATCAATCATAGTTGAAGCATCATCGACCCGTCGATCGATGGGGGACTGTATTCCAAATATGTGCGCTGGCTGCGAGAGAAATGGGAAGAATTCGTGACTTTACATATTCCCAACCGCAAGTGGTCCATAACAAATGGAAGCTTTTGAGGGGAGGAAAAACTATCTAAACGATGGTATCTGGTGGTCAAAAACAGATGATATAGTGCGGAACAAACTTCCTAATGCTTGAATTCTGGAGGTTCCTGCTGTCTGTAGATATTTAGCCTTGCAAATCGAGCCACTTTACAACAATGTTCCCAGTGTAGACATATCTATATATTCAGTACACCCCCTCATTAATAACCTCAAGTAATGGCATCTGGTATCGCCGGCTAGTCGTTTCCCGCTAGTTTATCCAGCAATTAATGCACGGAATTAACGGTAGACGCTCTGTCCCGACGCGGCATGGGCTGGGGTCTGGCACATTACTATGGCAGCCGAAGGTTAATTTGCTTCCCTGTCTCGTGAATAGTGTCTATTATACAATGGCATCGTAGATCTTCCCTAGCACGAGATCTTCATCAGTGGTTTCCCTCCCCATCAACTTCCCACCTCAAGAACTTGGGGGCAATCTTGAGATCGGGTAATGTATTTAAATCGCGCAGGCGCGCGCTTCATGAACCGTAGAGGTTTGAGCGTTCGATAGCTTGGTGATATGGCTTTGCGCTCCAAAGAATCCAGACCTTTCCCAGCATGTACGATGTACGGTGCATCCCGTTGGTTACCTACTGGAGCTCTCTGTGAAGCTCGCGCCGCATGCGAAACATCTATGCATCCATCGATCATTTAAACAAAACGCGCTATTACCTCGCCCTGCGGCGGGAACTCCAGCCAAAAGAAGCCTCCAGAGCAAACAACTCTCCATTGGAGCGATCCAACGAAATGTTACCAGCTGGCCGTTGACTCCCGTTCGTCAGACACTGTTAAGAATCTTCCAAAATAACAACAGAAAAGAAAAGAGGAAAAAACGCCTTCCAGGCAGGGCTCCATGTGCGAAGCGCGCCTCCAAGATCTTCCCCGAAGGTTTTCTTTCGGGAAAGGGCGCGCAGCAGGGAGAGAAAGCATAACAAAACAAAACCTAAAACCGGTTGCACCCTCCCAGCGTTTGCTGCAGGAGCCAGCGGGTCCGGCAAAGATCGTGCCCGGAAAGATCGTGCGAAGCTATTTGCTGCCCATTTATTGCTCTAATGGGTCCCGATTATGAGCGGCGTCGGCGTTGAAGACGACGCCGGCTCCATGTACGGGCAGAGTGGCAGGAGCGGCTTGGAGCCCATTGGTTGGCGGCTTACCTTTCGTACGGCTATGGTTGGGGTTGGGAGATATTCGGGGATGCCGATGTTGTTGCCGACGACGACGACGACGGCGACGTCCAATGAAGATTATGATCGAAGGTGTCAAGAACTTTTCTCCTTTCGGTCTAATTGATTAACAGGGTTATTAATGGGGCTTAACTAATGGGAGGCAGGGCGAAAGAGCCAGGGTTGTAGGACGAGCGTCCAATCAAGATGGTGTGGCGTTGTTTGTGATCAGAGTTGCGGGGTTTGGTGTCGGTTCACATTGAAGCAGCATTGTTGACCAAATCTGAATCTCTAGGTTAAAACCAATTCGCATCAGCTTGTGTAGGTTCCTTCAACTAAGTCATGTTTTAATAACTACATTGTTATAGGCACACCATCGATTGGCGGCAATTCATGAGCTCCATCGTGTACACGTGAGGTGTATAAAATCCTCCTCCTGCCAATCTCAATCATAGTCGTGTAATAGTAAACACCGGTGGCATTGTTTGGCCAACATCATCAGTGTGCTTATCAACATCCGCACGAAGGTACGATAGAAAACTAAGCTAGAGTCGAGCGTATCTCGTAGAAAACTAGCTGTACAAACATTGCCAATATACATAGAGATAGACGATGTAATCAAGATGGAAGTACCATAGGTCTGGAGTAATTCACACAAAGACAGCTGCTGCTGATAAGCCTTGGACCAATCGATCAATCAATTGTGAACGTGATCGTTACAAGAAAGGGAAACGATTCCGCGTTACTTGGTTGGCATCATCGAAAAGAGGCTTTAGGGAGTATTTTATACTATTTTGATATGTTGTATCAGTTCTAAAATAGTTTGAAACTTCAAAATTTAAGGCAGCGGGAAAGCAAAAGCCTTTTCTAAAACACTTCAGCTCATGCAAATCGAAACACAAAATGTGATAGACATGTCAAACTAATGGCTAATTTACATTAAAAAGCGCCCCAACCGTATGCTCAATGCGATTGCCATCCGGATCGCAAAATAACTCTCTAATGGAATGCTTCATTTTATCCCTTTTATGTCCTGTGATCCATTTCCATTCACTCTGTCTCGGTGGTGTCTTCCTACGCAGTTTTTTTTTGCATAAACGTGATCGGAATGTCCACCAGTGGACGAACGGTAATGTGTGTTTTGCGGCATGTAAATTCCCATACAGCGATACAGCCGATGGAATGTGACAATCTGTGAATACCATCCGGTTCCACGCGGTACCATCCGGACCATCGGCTCGATTCGATGCCTTCGGGGGCGCTCGCGCGCTATGAGTGGTTGACATATTTGCCGCCGGTTTCTCGCTTTGCTCTTCCGCCCTAACCGACCGATTCACCTGAATGAAATAGGAGAAACTGTGTGAGAAAATTCATCGCATGGCACACATACGGCGTTTAATCGAAACGCTCATCGAACGACGATCAAGTGTAAAGTGTGTGTGTGTGTGCGTTCTCTCTTTCTTCTATGGGGTGGCAGTCGGGGCATTCTTTTGGTGGTACATTTTGTACAGTTCAAACAAAACAGAAGAAAATACCCTTTCCTTAATCGCAGCTTCGATCGTACGCTGCATACGAATGTTGTGTACACGATCACGTACACGTTATTGACCTCCGCGGAAGGGAGAGGAGCAGTGAACCTGGCTACCAGGGGGGTGGGGGAAGAACCGTCTTCGGTTAGTGACCGGGACTGCCGTACCACCGCGTACACGACCGCCATGACAATCGATCCGGGATCGGGAACCCTCAATATTGACAGTGTTCAGAAATGCCTAACCACTTCATCGTTCAAACCCTATTGCCAGTTGGTACTACTGCACGCCTTTCCATCTTCGTTACCATTTTTTTGAGGTTTCTGAAGAGAAACCGACGGCCGTTTTGGTGTGGTCGTCGCCCAAGATGTACGCAGCAGATCAAGCGAGCGCGCGAGCAAACACAACCCAACCCGGCGACGGGTGGCGACGATCAATAATGTAAGTCATTTAACCGGCCAAACACGTGCTTGGAGTGCCTTCTGGCGAGAGGAAAAAAAGGGCACCCGTCCGTGTGCGTGTGTGCGTATGGTGGAGGCATACCTTAGTAGGAAAATATAGGTGGAGGCGATTCGGGAGCGTCCGCCGATAAGTTTTGGACATTGGCGCATTGCGCTTGGAAGATTCCAAACACGGAAGAACCGTTTACAGGATGGTGTGTAGCTATGTGGGTTAGTCTCTTTTTTAGGGCTTCTTCAGTGTGGTGTGTGGTCAGTAATATTATAATCGATTTTTTTGTATTTTGAAATGTGGATATTCTAAAAGAATATGCTCTATAACCATTTGTTATAATCAGCCTTTCTTTTAACATATTGGAAACTACAAAAAATCATCATTTTCCCGAGAAGCATGCGGGAGTTCCAAGGTTCTGTTTGCTATCATATAATCAACCCAATGTTTTTCTATCGCCTTTTTAGCATTTGTTTTATTTACTCCACTTAACCTATTCTTAGGAACAATAGCACCCAGAACATGCCAAACCAAACACTGGCAACCATTTTTATTGATTATTGTATTGACAACAACAGCAGCAAAAAACCCCCCTGGTGCTGGCTACAATGTATGCATGCTTGTCTATGGCCATATGGTCATTAGATACGGGCACAGAGCACGCTTTTAGTCGTCGCTCGTCTACTCACCCCGTCTAGAAATACACGGCCCAATAGATACCCTCACATCATCATCATCATCGTCTTCGAAGCAAACAAAAATAAGGGCGACATGTGACATGGTTCATTGACGGTAACGTAATATTTGCATAACCTTAACCAAGGCAGGCAAACGTTGTTCCACAAAAGCTAGTCGGAACCCAGCTAGCTAGACCAGGAAGGATCGACCGTGTGTTTGTTGACAAATTCCGGTACGGGTTCGGAAGTTGCGTTTCTGAAGCGCGCCTTTGCGCGAGGGCGTGCTATCTGTGCGCTATTTTAGGTGAAGGTTTAGGTTGATTTGTTTTGGCAAGTTCCGCAAACAAACCATCCGCAAATATATTCGGTGGGAGGGAGGGAAGGGGTGGGGGTGTGGGGGTTCGGCAGAGAGAGAAATATTTTGTGAGTTTAGGCAGAAAGAGGGCAAGATTTTGCAGCTATGCATATGGGATTTATCGTACCCATAGTCTTAACTTGCTGGAATGATGAATGCTTGGAGAAAAAAAACTGCCATGTCATAACAAGCTTAAGCGCAATGTTCTTCTCCCGGCATTTGTATACCAATTTTCACATCCTAACGACAAAATGCATCTTTAAAAAGACACATTGCACAATACTGCACCACACTGTATCATCTGAGTGTGCCCATCGGCGTTTATTATTATTCTTTTTCTTATGTTGTCACTGTTGTCGGCAAACTTAACAAATCACCTCCAATAGTGGCGGGAAATGGGTGCAATATATCATGGGTGCACCGCATCGACCTCCCATGATGTGAGCCAGACCCATCCTCCCAAACAAGGCAGATGCAAAGAAGGCAGCCTAGGCAGCAGATCGGCAGATCTCACGGCTTTTTGACGCGATCCGATGAGTTGACATGCCAACTGACGACTCGGGGGAACCCGAAGGCCAAACAAGCACATGGTACAAGATGCGTCGAGTCCGCATCGAATTTGGCATCATGGAAAGAAACGCCAAGCGATATCGTTTCATCATCTAGCCTGTCGGGAGCGGAGTTTGAAGTGTATCTCCCTCCAGAAGGAAGCATATAAACAGGGCGCTTGGGGTGAAAGTGGACGTTTACGGAATCTTCGTTATAACAAATCACGAAAATATGATAAATATAACGCTCTTCCCCCTCCGGGGAGCCGTTACCCACTGAAAACAGAAACATTTGGAAGAGATCCATTCGGAAGACAGGGGATGGTTGTGGCGTAACAGTGGCATTTCAGCAGATACACGCCGCTTGGAGAGCGGTGATGCCTCTTGAAATTCCAAAGTGCGTGATGAGGCAGGCGCATCCGCCCCGAGGACGGCCGGATATGAGATGCATCGCCGCGGGTTGCAGTTTCTGCAAGATGCAAGATGTCAGTAGATTGGAATCACCGTCACGCTGGTGATACTGCACGCCGGCCGGAGGTTGGGATGGTGGAGGGTTTTCAAAAATCAACAAATAATCAACATTCTCCAGTGTCGTTGCAAGGCCACCGAGACCAATGGGAAGCTGTAAAATTGCTCAAGGGCTTCATCGTAGCAAAGTTGTAGTGTTTTGCAGAAGAGCAACTTTGTGCCTGGAAGGACGTTCATTTCATCAACACCTACCCAGGCCCAGGCAAGACCCTCCATCTAACTGCCTGGTAGCAGTTTCTTAACTCCGGAACAATCGCCAGACACCAGACCAGACTGCCGAAAACCGATACGATGCGCGCAATGAAAGCATGTTCCGGCGACACACCTTCCACCCCCAGCACGACAATGTTTGCGTTTTAACGCACATTTAACGGGGACGTAAACATTCGGGGGTCACCGCCCACCTTTCACACCGAGTTTCCTCGTTTACCAGGCGCCACACAATAGTGCGTGGTCGTCATCGTGGTAGCGGCGTACACGGCGGTACAACACACTCACGTAAATGTGCGTCGAAAGCGCTGTCGGCGGATGGGAGCGTTCCGTGGCCTGTCCAAAAGTTGTCTACCCGCTACCGGAGTTGACGGGCGGAGGCAAAGTTTTCGAAATGCATTCCCATTGCCCTTGTGAAATTGAGCTGGATGAGATGAGATGGCCCTGGAGGGCGAATGGCAATGAGAAAATGGTAAAATAAACTTCCGAACATGAAGTTCGCCAAGACGCTCAGACGCTCGGTAGGTTTCCTGGGGGAAATTTGCCCGGGTGTGTTGTGGTGGGCGAGGTAAAGCGAAACGGTTGCGGTCGTCGACCACGTTTGTTAGAGTGTCAGTTCCCAATTGCCCCAAGATATGACCAAGATAGAATGACGCTCAGGTCCTCAGTACACCCGGAGGGTTTGACAGTTTGGTGGATGGATCCTGAGTGCGGGCAGCAGAACTTGCTGGAATAGGGCACCGTTGCCACACAGTGGCACAATTACCAGTGCAACAGTTGTGTTTACCTAGGGCCCACGGTCTTCTTTGGCAGAAATGGTGTTTCCGTATTTTTAGGTACAAGCGTGTGTGTGTATGAGGTATAAGAGTCTCGTTTCCTTCCGACCGACTCAATGTTGCCCGAACCCCGGAGGCTATATCGCACCCAAGCATCCATATCCTGCGCGTGTTCGTGTGTCTGTACGCGAAAGATTCTTTGATGTAATGGTTTTTTGTCGCCAGCCGTGGCCTGGCAGACGAATCATTTCAAGCAAACTAAAGATCATCTTCCGCTGTTCTCAGTCGTTCCCCGTTCCGCCAATATCCGTCCAGGAAGTTGGCAGAAAAGACTGCTTGGGAGGCTGAGAACGGGGGTTGTTCCCAGTAAGCGGACGTCGCACCTCGATGTGCCTCTTGTAACGATAATCACACGCTTTCGACGGTGGTGTACATTCTCGTTAAGAAAATGTTTGTCCGTGCTTTAATCACCACGGGAATGAAGACGGCAAGGAAGTGGAGTTTTTTTTTGCTGTTGTTCTTGTACACCTTTCGGCAATTTTACTTTCTCTCTCTCTGCGGCTCCTGGTAGCGCTGTGTCGAAAGCTTTGAAGCCATCGTACAACACATCATCAATATTGGATGAGCGATAGTATTTCAACGGAATTCGGACGATGAATCACATTCTGTGCAGTATTGGGAAGAAAAGGTGTGTGTTTTGCTGCAGACCATCACCCTTCCACGAATGGATCAGGTTGTACAATCCATGACATCAAAGTAAACGATGACGGTGCGATGCGTCATTTGCGGGCTTTTCTGGGCTTTTGCCTACACCATGGTTGACCAGGTTAGATCATGTGTGTGTTTGTTTTTATCTACTTCCTTGCTTATTCACCCCCTTTTTTGGCAGGTACTGATGATGATGATGATATTTCAAACAGAAGACAGGTGTATTGCAAAAGCTGTTGCTGTCCAAAATTGTCAAATCTATTATGATTCACGATTTGGAATTAGTAATTGTTAGCTCACCGTACAGCTCAATTTCTCAATAAATGGGAAGTTCATGACTGTAGAACAAGTTGTCATCGATGTCATCGCTTTCTTTGCTTCGGCGAATGTATGTAGTCATTCGTCAACCTCTGCTACGCTGAAATCAGAGGGAGGGTCATAGGAGTGTATCATCTGCGTTAAGCACGCTTAATACCACCGCTGACCAATCTGTTGCAAAACGCTCGCTGCAAATGTTCACCCAAGCGGGATTAAGCAGTCGGTCGATAAGTAAGTACCTCGTAATCAACGATTGCCCACACACTCTGCCGTTCCATGAGAGAGAGAGAGAGAGAGAGAGAGAGATAGTGTGTGTGGTTTTATTCCTCTCTGCTCACTCACAGCTCACATTGTTTTACAAACAACTTCATACGGCACGGCGCCACGTACGGCGCTCCTGCGGTTGCGGTTGACGGAAATGACCTTCGTCCTTGAAAAGGATGCGCATCTGCCCAGACGGCAATGTGTGTGTGTGTGTGAAGATCTGCGCGTGTGTGTGTAACCTACTATATGATTATTATTCCCTGCATGCGTGGTAGAAAAGCAATTAGTTTTATGTTTGCAATCAACAGCCAATCCTTATCACCACCTCGCACACCGATATGATCTCATACCGGTACAATACAGCCCCAACAGGCGCGTAACCGTAGCAAGTCAACACTTCAATCATTGTCACTTACAGCAGCTGTAACAGCACCAGCAGCAGTAGCATCGTCAGCATTGCAAGCAAACCGCTTTACCGAATAGAAAACAATCGCCCTTTCAAAACAACAATAACGAGTGAACGTGTCTCGATGACATCATTCGCCCAGAGGTGGCTGTCAATCGTGCAAGGTGCGTGTATGCGTGACGGTTGGATTAAAATAGGCAAAACCACCATCATTTTCCGACGCGCGACGAGATGCACGAGATAAATCAGATTCCCATTTACTTTAATAATAGGTATAGGACGTCGTACCGATTCGTCCCCTGCTTGTTCAGCACTCTACCCTCATCCAAAGCGCTATTCAAAATCACTCTCGCTCATCAGCTCTCGCGTCCCATTGGGTCGCCGTATCGTTTGACATTTGGCTTCGTGTGCCGTTCAACACAGACTGGCGGAGTACCACCAACTAGTGAGCGCCGTACCCCAATGTACTACTCTTCCTCTATTAAACGCGTCGCGATTACTAAGCTTGTTAGAACCGCACCCAAACAACCGAGGTGTCAAAAAATTGGGTCAACTGTGTGTGTGCCGTCCGCTAATCGGTGATCGGCAATTTGCCATGAATAGTGCATTATTAAGCACAATTGCAACCTTTTTTTTGTTGGGTCGTGTGACCCCGTTGGTGGCTGTTGCTGCTGCACCGTCTAGAATGACGGCAAGAATGTCGAGAATCTACGATGATCGGTCGGTGGAGCGTAAACACCGTGCGCGTGATTGTTGTGCCGGCGTTCGCTAGTTATCGCGGCGGGGATAGCGGAGCCGTTGCGCCATGCATTGTTACATATTCAGCAGATGCATGTGTATCCGGAGTGAATCTAATTAAAGCTCGAAAGCCCGCCCAATGAAGTAATTATCAATTACATACCGATTACTCTTGCGAATGCGTTTGACAAATGAGGTACTGATTATTGGAAGTCGTTTAATAGCGGGCCCGAGTCGGAAGTTTATTGACTTGCGGTGACTCCATTTGCACCTTATAATTATAGGGGCGTGCGGTGTAACAAGGCATTGCTAATTGGGTGCTGCACGGTGAAATGCTTTTGGACCATTCAGGGAGGAATATTAATGCATAAAAAATGCATACATTTTCGAGTTATTCTAGCCGCGGAGCGCCAACAAACTGGCTTGTATTTATGGTTGAGAAATATATTTGGAGCATTGTTGCTGAGCTCTTGCTTGGAACAATACCTTTTCAGTATCCGTCAAAATAAGCCGACAGTTAATTTCTCAACTTGAAATCGGGGTCTATTAAAGAGCGCTCACCATCTCCTCGCAAATTCCTTTGTCTGAGTCGTTGTGCCGGCGTTGATACCAGACTATTGTTGACATTATTTTAGTTGGCAAACGAGTCATATCTTGTATCCCTTTTCAGCATCCTTTCAACATCCCAGATGACTCCAGTTGAATAGCACACAGTATCTTGCCCATCCGCTCTGGGACGGAAATTTGCAAAGCTTACAGGACCAACCGATCTTCTGTCAAGATAGGGTGTGTTGTGAGAGCCTTTCTACCACTTAGCAGCTCGAACTCATCCTAACAAAACGCTTCCTCCCGAAACACTCACCCAGCATGAAGTCATCTCAATTAGGGCTAAATTTCGTTAGCCCGCTGATTGCTCTCTATCGCCATCTTAGGTGAATGGCGACCTTTTACCAGTAGCTTGACAAGCTTCTACCAAACCACAAGGCTTCTCCTCCAATGGGATGTTGTTCGAGTTCGATCAAACGATATTCCGTTCCGATATGATAAGCTCTCCCGGCAGGTGGGGGAGAGAAGCGCCAGCATTATGTAAGGTCAGATACCCGGTGGGAAACGTTCAACCATGGCACTCACTCCGCCGGTGGTTTGGAATCGCGTCGGGAGCGTCTATCAGCGTTGACTTACCGTGACCTGGAAACGAGAAGATAGAGAAAACACAATGAGCATTTTTCGGGTTGGTGGAATGTTGGTACGGAGGATTGTGCGTTTGATCGAACTTATGAAGTCTATACACGGATGTAAACAAACACGGAGTCGGGGAGGAAACGAATGGGTTGGGGAATCGCTATCAGATTTGTCAGTGCATTGTTTTCTGATGAGATGCCATTATATCAAATGGCAACGTGATGGCCATGTCCGGGGAGGGTTACTATTAGAAGCGCAAAGGTGTTTTTGTGTGAGTGTTACAAAATATCAGCTATTTGATTATTATTATTGTGATGTACCTAACGGAAATGAACTTGAGCTCAACACCGCACCGCAATGTCGCGAGCGTAATAACGTAATTCTGTACAAGTAATGGTACATCATTACCACCGGGTAATCGACAGAGGAACACAAGCAACACAGTTCATTGATTACACTTGGGAAGACTCGGTCGCTCGTGATTAGATATGTTGACACAACCTCCATACGTGTTATCTTTTGACACGCTTGTAAAGAGTTATCGGAACCAGTTGTTATGAAATCGTGCGCCGTTTTTCAATAGCGGCGCCTCTGTTGTATCGGTACGCTCCAGTTCCCTGTACCGCCCAGACGCACAAACAACAGCACACGTTTCGTTTATGCAAAGCTGGGGTGTTTATTTGCCCCAGAAAGTCCAGTTCGCTTCGATATCCGAAAGATCGAACAGAGACGGACAGTTTTGCAATTGTTATTTGAGCGACTTTTATTGCCCTCCCTTGCCCAATCATCGTCTGGTGGGCGAGCATAGCCAGCTTAGCAGATGTTACACCCCTGTCACCGTGTGGTCGGCGGCTACTACGCTGCAATTCTCGACCACAGCACAGCTCCGGAGCTGCATCAATAAATCGAACTTGTGTGCTTGTTTTTTTCTCTCTCTCTCGCCTTTTCTTACGTCGTTCGCCGGCCCAACTCGATGGATTACCTTGATGCAATAAATAAACACGAAGTACGAAGCTGTTCCGGCATTGCGGGTTCCCGTGTTCGTGTGTTGAAGTCGACGGTTAGAAATGGGAGGAAAAATTCATAAACACAACAAGCGACGGGCGCAAGAATTTCAAACCCTGCCCGTCAGGTTTTTATTTGCATAATGATTTATGGACGTGTGAGCGCAAAGCCGTCGCGGAACGTTTCCGACTTTCCATTTGTTTGCTTCTTACTGGTCCTTTTGCCGACGGTCCTGATGAGTAAAGCGAGGGAGGACCGTATGTGTTCTGTATTGGCTGCTTTATTGCATCACTGGTGGTTAGATCATTTGCAATGTTGGAGTACGGTCGGCAAGAATATGGTAAGGAGAGATAACAAAGACGAGATGACTCATACGTCGTTAAGGTGTACAAGCTGTCAATTATATTTATTATAATCTTCTCCGCCGATACACACACAATGCCAAATGTAGTTGGACGTTGTGTGGACACGGTAAGACCTCAGTTAGTCATCTCAGAATAATCTTACAGTTGAGATAATAAAAGCGGCTTTTACTGTTATGGAATGATCACACGCTCCAGGCATCAGCATCGTTGATGATCATTGCTTGATCCTTCCTTTCATTTCAAACTGCCATTGTTTTACCACAAAAATGGACATTTGCTTCTGCTGTTCCGTAATCCAATCACGAACACAACCCATTGACCATCAAGCTGCCGGTTGCGCACGCCTGGCAATCCCGAAAGCAAAGTGTTTTCTAATCTTGAAACCCAGTAAAGCTGATTCTCCATTATCATAATCCCTCGCAAACAATAGAGCTGTGCTTTGCTGCTATCTCAACCTCGACCATGACGATCGCTAGAGCATGCTGCTATGTGGGATGACCATGACAAAGATGCACCCCGGAAGATACAATCCTTTCGAAACCACCGTTGTTTCAACTTCAATTCCCAGCGCGTCGCAAAGCTTCTCGCAGCTGACATCATTTCTATCAATTGCCTAGCCAGGTTCGAACTATCGATTGCCTCGGTGTAGATCTGGCCATTCCAAGCCTCCCTTTGCCGTTCATTCCATTCCAACCGTTTCCACAATCGATCACAACTCTCGCCCGGCTACTCCGATTCACTCCAATGGCGGCACACGATCGTTCGATTAACATTTCAATCAAATTGATTCTAATCGAACCGATCACCACGATCGGCCACATTGGAGCAGCGGGGTCGATCGATTTGAAGCTCATGTTTCACGGCTGCCTCTTCTTCGCCAGTCGCAGGAATCTTCCGGCCGCTTTGAACTCGGGCCGGCTCGATACGTTGCGCTCGAGCGTCTCAGTCTTCAGTGAAGGTCTCTTCACCAACCAAGATTCTAATGCGTCTCCGGGGCCGGACCTTCGCGACTGGATGTAAATTAACTAAACAAACAGCGCGGTCGGTGTTGGACGTCGTACGGAGCGAGATAAAAATAAAACGTCAAAGTGAACCACACGCACACACACATACATACATCAAAAGCCACAGGCCACAAGACCGGGGCCTGTGTGATACTGTGAAGGTGACGAAGACGTCACGCCGTTGTAGGTCTCCGACGCTCTGGGTGGAGATTGGTAGAGAAGATCTTGGGGTTGATGCGGATGGCAAACGATACGTGAGTCAATGGTATCGTAACTTCGGTGACAGAAGGCAGTAGGTGCCAGCAGGCTTATCATGTTACATCATAATGTCTGACCAAGACGGGTCTAGCCCAAGACTTTATCTTCTGGGATGAACAAGATCGGCATGTTGTAGTGTTGTATGAGGGAGTAGTTGATTCCAGTACAACTTGTCGTTCAGGTTATTTTCTTACAGAGCTCCCATAAAATGAGACAAGAACTTCGTGTTTCCATTATTAAACACGTTTGATATGAATATTATCTTGAATTCTGAGTCCAAAACTCATTCTGAATAGCTTTAAAAGTCTACATCTGCAAGAGCAGTTAGTCCGGACATTAGCCAACGTCAATTTGAAAATCAAAAGCATGGCGTATTTACAATCCTACCATGCTTACCGGCATTGGTTCTCCACTTCAATCCAAATGCAACTATTTCCCCGTCGTGACATGTGATATGATGAATGAAGCTGGTCAAAGATCGATCTAATCACAACTTCACCCGTCCAACTGTTGGAATGGAATGTGGGCTTTATGCGTACCCATAGACCCATTAGCCTGCAATGTGGAGCTAAATGCATGCCAGTGTGTAAACGCCTCCGAGACTGTGTGCCTAACACATACCGACCGGCAAATGGCTCCCCTGCAAAGGCAAAGGTTAACGTTTACTTCCATCAAGCGCTTGTCGGTTGCAATGCCGCGCTGCATACAAAAATACTACTCCCCGGGCGCATACATGCATACTGCATGTTCTGTAACACACTGCGCTTGATTAGCAGGAATTAACATCAGTTTTCATAGATAAAGTCGATTCTAATCGTTCCATCAGCACACGATACGGATGCAGACGGGTGTTTTTTTTTCTTGTTTCGCATCGTGATTGAATTCGAAGGCGCCACGCGGTTATCGGCGGGAATTTGTATTGTTTCCCTTCCCCAAGCGCGTCACCTTCTCCCTATACACGCTAGCGCTTTCGATTGGGTGTGCGTTCCTCGGTAGAATTCATAATCGAACGAAGCAAATGCAAATGTTTTGCTATTTTCCAATTCCAGCACACCCCGGACCCAGCAAAAGGGAGACCCGTAGGGCCATGTGCGTGTTTCATTGATTGGATGGCGTCAGGGATTTTGTTTTTTGTTATTTATTGTTCGCTTTGCCTTGCTGTGGTATTGTGAAGAGCGCAGTGAATTTATTGTGCGAAGCCGTGCGAGTGTCATCACCCGGTGTGCGGCTGATTCATCCCCGGCACATAAAGCCGCGGTTGATGAACGACACCGCCGAGAATGCATCGTTATGAATTCTAATTAGCCGGCTGGTCGAATCCCGGATGGTCTGTGTTTGACGAGTTCATTAGGCAAAATTATTCATAAGTGGCCTGTTGTTGAAAGGACCTGGCCCGGGTGTATGCGGGTGTAATAAAATGGAGGATAAGTGTGGAAGGAATCAAGGTGAAACCACGCGTTGATTGGATTTTTATCGATGTAATGGTTAAAAAGTTTAGTGCTTCGTTCCAACGAGCAGAATGGACGGACTTTCCAACATTATGCGTTCATTAGCAATTATTTTTATATGGAATTGTATGAAACGGTTTAATTATTTTCTTTTCTTCAGTTTTTTCCGCTCTTTTTTATGATTGTGTTTTTATGATGAAATATGAATTTTACGTATTTTTATGTGTTTTTTTTCTTTTCTTGTTTTTTCCTTTTACCTTTTTCGTGTTTATTTTACACCTTTTTGGCTACCATTTTCCTAGTTTTCTATTATTTACGACGCTTTCGATTACTCTTTTCTGGTTTCTTATTCTTATCATGCACGTAACATTATGTTTCTCTATTTTATAAATTATTGTTCTCCATCTCTCTTGCTCGAAGGGAACTCTCAAGCATAAAATCCTCAACTCACCCTCCATTGTGACCTTTTCTGCTTTTTAACGTCTTTTCCATTTATGATGCCTGCCCTGATAGACGTGTGAATTATGATTGCCACGCACTCTGCGCTCATCCGAAACCGTATAATGGGTAAAACATTTTTAAGGAGTTCCACCGACGCTGCTCAACCTCGGCCACTCCTTACGCCACGCCAGCTTTTGGGGACGAGCTTTGATGGCCGTTAGTTGGCCTAAAACTTCCAGCTTTTGGCTATCGGTAGTCTACCATCGGGGAAACGGAAAGGTTTTGCCAAATAAAAACCCAACCTCTTCCTTCAAATCGGGAACCGCACAAACTGATGGGCAACCTTTTCGGGCGTAATCTGCTACTATCAGGCGTTTGCCAAAAAATGTATAAGCTGCAAAAGCCCCGGGAGGTCATCTGACACCAATAATACATTTGCCCTACCCGCCGCATACCATGCCAGGTAAGCATGTGAAATTTAATCCATTACTTTTGCGTATGCGAGCGCGCGCGCTGTTTTGCGTATAAGCCGGTTTGTCTGTAAAAGGTTTTTGGTTCGGGGTGAAGTTAACGAAACAAACAGTAATAAAATTGTGCCAACTGTGCGCTCTGGAGGGAATAGAGCATAACGGAACGCTGCGCTAGGAGAGACACCGTAGCGCAAAGGTAACCTTAACGCGGGTGGCAGACGAGTGGGAGGAAAATAAAAGAAGAACAATCCGGCAAGCTCTGCTGGTGGTGCCGATGGCAAAAAGTGTGAGAACAAAAGGTAAGCAAAAAGGCGTACATAGTCGTTAAAAATTAAAACAAAAACAAAAGGAACGAAACAAATGCCAAAAATTTTGAAACCAAACAACAATCGGCACAAGCATCGGTCGTCCTGTACGCATGCGATGCATACACAAATATTTTGCCAGTGTCACCTTTACATGTAAGAATGGGGTTTGTTTATAGCCGTTCTGTGCATGTATCGTTTTCAAATTACCGTGCGTTTGCACATCAACAAAATTGTGTTGATGAAGTGTTGTTTGCTTTTAACAGTATTTGTCGATGTTTGAGCGTAACATGTGAACGATGCAGAAATTGAAAATCTATACACGATTGATTCTTTTTACACGGTTTTTAGTATGAATTTTTCATGATTTTTATTCCGTATTTTCATTATTTAAAACATATGTTTTATTCTATATTTTCCACCACCGTTTAAGTAAAGCTTTGCTGTGTTTTGGATATTGCTTTCCTTGCTTAAACGCCCTTCAGGTGAGAACTTTTGAGTTCATGATACGTTTCCATGTTGCTGGGCCGCATTTAACATTCATGTAAAGGATGAATCATACATGAGCCTGGGGGAAATATTGCTGACCGCAGGCAGGCAATAAAAATGCATTCGATGGTCGCAACCGCAAACACAATGGTCCCCGCATTGTGTGGCACGCACGCTGCCGAACAAATGGGTTGAACATTTTTCATACTTTTCATATCGTCGCATCGGAAAAAGCGATCGATTTTTGTGCGACTCTTGCTGACATTTCTGGCGTGCCCGCAACAGCACAGAGCGCTCTAGTACGTGATATATATTGTGTAAAGCGCAGGACAAAAAGAACGAATGGGTTGTGTTGAACCACCAGAGAGCGCATTCTTTTGCCGTTCCTTGCAAAACCCTATAATTTAAAAATATAAAAATGAAGCATCTTCTAAGCAGACAATACTTTTCGAATTGCATTTTGCTGTTTTTTGCACAAAATGAGATGCACAAAATGATTTTCCCGGCGGTACTTGCTTTGCGTTTGCAAAGCATTGCAGTTTATTTTCCATCACAAAAGGCGCCAATTGCTGGACGTCGACGGTGAGAGGAACACACGGGTGATAATATGCAAAACAAAAAAAGCAAAATGTTTGTAATGAAGGTGTGTTGAAAGAATAGAACCCCGGGCCTCATAATGCGTCCGGTTGATCCCACCTCGAAAGGAATGGTGGGTGTGGACTGTAAGTACCATCCGGGTTTTGCCGCACCGTTGGCAGGGCTAATCCTGTTAAGCAGACTTACAAAGGATTTGATGAGGATGCATGCTCATTGATGAACTCACGCTTGGGTGTTCTTGTGAGCAGTACCGAGTAAGGTGTGGCTTTTTGAGCATGGTTGCATAGAATGTTGCACTTTTGTTTCGCTTTGGGGAAGGTTTGCTCATTTGCAAGCTGAGCTGATGACGAGGCTTGAACGTTTTTACGACCCAGGATGACTTTAAGTATTTTTTAACGATTTCAAAGTAAAGACTGTAAGGAAGTAAGAATATTAAAGTAGTAATAAAATATTTTGTTGGGTAGCTTCCTCAAGCTTATGTCATTTTTTTTGTTACGTTTGAATACTTCAAACTCTGAATGTAATCTTCATCATTAGAAGAGCTTAAGTCCTGCACACTCCAATGCTCCAACGCAACTAATAAAAATGCTATTTTTATTTCACGCACGTGCGTTAAATGTGTAGCGCCCGGCAAAGCGCCTGTGATCTCAAATTTCTATCAATTTTTACGACCCACCATCGACGCTAATTCCCCAACCATCAAGAGATAGGCGATAACCAATAAGCGCCAACAAAAAAAAACGCGATTTTATAGAACGATGCAACCAATTCCAACCATTCAAACAAAAAAGATCGAAAAAACAAACACAAAATCGGCGCAGCTTCGAATGGTTCGAAAAAAAAAAAAAACAGTTCCACTTCCGCAGCTTAACAGTTCGGATCTGAAGATCGGTTTTCACGGTCAATTAAGTTGATTTATCGCGACGGGCACGTAGGCCACGCACACCTATCATTACCGCCATTTAGGCGGGACGAGTTCGGCTTTGGCATTTTGCTATCGATTACGTGTGCGTTTCGATTGCTGTTTGTATTATTTTTTCCAGCTGCCCACCTTCTTGTTTACTATTGAGTTTGTGTGTTTTTTGCTCTTTGGTGTGGTTCAACAGAATCATGCTCTAACAGGAGAAGGATTTGGCATGAACACGGCATCACGGCAAAAATAATTGCGGTTCCGCAAAATCAATCAATCGGGACGAATTCAAACCATTGAATGTTATAGATTAGATTTTTTATCGTTTTTTTTCTATCATAGAAAAAATATATTTCAAATCATTTTCAAAAAATGAGACCTTATCTTTTACCTTTTTACAACGTTCAGGGTGGTGATGTTTGATTGAAAAATATGTTTGGATATTTAATAGTACAATTATATGAATATTGAAATGTTCTGTTTGTTTAAAGGAGTATTAAAAGCATTGACTTATTACGTTCAGTTAATCAGTTAATGTTTTCAAAAACACACTCAAAGCTTTTTTTTTTTCTTACGACCTAAGATCACATGATCAAGTCCTCCATGCAAGCCCTTTACACTCCCTTTTCGCTGGTGTAAACCAATAATAATGTGTTCCTCCTCCCTTTTTTATGGATGAAGCGGAAATTGTACACCCCGCTCCCAACTTTGCATCCATCGCAAAACGTGCGCACCCCCTGGCAAACCCCGCCCGGTCCTGTAACACATGTGACATTTTTCACACTCTCGCGCGACCATGTGAAAGCTAATAATTATCGGCCTGATGGTGATCGCGTTTTCCGCCCCATTAGCCACCATCGATCCATTCGGACGGGCGTTACGTTACGGCGGTTGTGCAGAGTTGTTGTTTTTTTGTTTCGTTGTTGTCTGGTGTGTGTGTTTGAGCCTTTCATTTTCATCCTCACTCGATCGTGAACGGTTGAGCGGTTGGTTCAACAAGCCGCTCGTTATCCTCTGCGAACGTGACCACTAATCTCGCTTTTCGTCACTTGGCGCAAATACGCAATGTTGCAGCGCGAAACGCGCGAAAAAGTGTTTTATTTTTCAAAGGCAAACACAAAAAAGGGCGTAGAGAAAAATCGTCTAATAATGAAGAATTGTAGGATAAAAAGAAGGGAAAGAAACGTGAGAAAACGAGCAAAAACAGTTCCAACTGTTTGAATGTCCACGCGAGAAACGCCGAAAAGGCGGAAGATTCTATGCCATTCGGGAAACGCAGGCATTAATTTTAAACCGGATGCCGCCATATGTTTGTTTGCTCACAATATGTGTGTGTGTTTTTTCAGTGTTTCAAACACCTTTTTATTATTTTTGCTAAACATCGAAAGTTATTTGTGGATTTTATTTTCACATCATCGTTAAAAGCCGGTGTCCAATGGTGTGGTCCAAGATAGTCAGCACCTCCGAGGAAATCCATCAAAATTCGATTAGACCCGCTTAGTCCCTGGTCCCCCAACACATTTAAACTGATTAGCTGCAATCGTGGAGAGGCTGTTTTCTCTTTGAACAACATAATAAGAGCGTATTTGAATATTTATAGCTAAATTCGTAATCATTATTAGCATGCGTGTTTGTTAAAGGGGAGAGACTTGTAATGCTTATTATTGGTTTAAGGCACCTATGAAATACAGCCAGGAATTGGTGAAGGTCGTTAGGTTGCAGCAGCAGCGTATTGGCATAAATATGCATACCTGGCTCGTAAAACTGCCCTGCCATTAAAATCTTATCCACACCGGCTTCACCATCGTGATCATTTCTATTTATTGTTGCTTTTCCAACGCTCCAACGCACCTGAACCGAGTCTGACTAAGGGTATTGTTGCCGAACGATGGCGTCACCGGAACCTGGTTTGTTTTACGACCTCTCGAACATATTTTCACAAAACTCACTTTTCTCTAAACTCGTTAACTCGCCCATATGGCCAGACATCCGACAGAGAGCTGTATGCTGTGAACATTATCTTTACGATTAATCAAACATCCGACGGTTGTCGTAAAAATAAAGCCTCACTACATACAGAGAGAGAGAGAGAGTGAGCCAGCTCGGACAAAGGTGTGCAAACGTCCCTTCGATAGTGCACTACTTTCTTCACTGCACGGGCCCCGTTTCGCTTTCCTCGCATGGCATAATCGGATGTCATGCTTTTCTGGCGTCCTTGGGGTTTACGGAAAAACAACAGCACTGCACCCGGCATTACGTCATAAGCGCACCGGTACAAACACCGGGCGTTGGAGGGCTGGGAAACGTCAAAACATGTTTTAGACACCTTCACAGTCACCTGGAAGCGACAGCAAACTTCTGGAGATGCAGTGGAGAGGAGGGAAGGAGATCTAAAGCCTTAAGCTTAAGACTCGTTTGAATAAACAACGTCAACACACACACATACATGCTCTTGAGAACATATGCAAACAACCCGATAGGTCAGTGAGAGCATATGTGTATGTCACTGGTGGAATACAAAACATCATCATCCTACGCGCGCGCTTGTGCCTGGGAAAGGACGGACAACGACGACGCCTTGACACACCGCTCACCTTCGCCGACGTGCGGCCCCTGTTGACACCTGTTCGGGTTGCGTTCCGGTTGTCGTTGCTGGTAGGCACATGTATGCGTAGGTAGATTTATTGCACATCGCTGACCAGCGTGGCCAGTCCTGGAAGGAGGGAAACACGGTTTTCAAACTCCCCGACTAGGGACGCGACACGAAGTCTACGACCGACTTATGGAGACAGACTGGCTGGTTCGTTTGAAAACAGCGGTAGCCAAACGCGGCTTGTAATGGTCACTTGCTCCCATCGCCAACATAAATCGAGGAAAGTTGCGGTAATGTTGCAACCCTGATGCAGGCTGGTCGTCTGGTCGCCCTCTCCCTTTGGCTGCGGTGTGGAAATTATTATGCAGTGCGGGAGTTACCACTTTCTACCGTGCACTGGGACTTCATCATCACCAACGGTGTAGGGTGTGACGTTTATGAAGTCCGAGCACCGGAAATGAGAGTCATTGGACTCGAAAAAGCAGTACGCAGTTTGCTCGAAATTGCTCGTATGCATACACGTACCGAGGACATACACCAGAAGGGTGGTTTTCGGGAGTAATTTTACTGGAAAAAGTTCCGGGACACACTGGGCACTGTCGTAGTAGGCAATGTGTTGAAGTTATGTTTTAGTGAGTGAGTGTGAGCAGAAGGTGGCAAAGCAAAAAATCGATGAGACAACGTGATGCATGAAGGTTGGTAATGGAAAAGGTTGTAATCACTTACCGATGTGAGGTTTTAATATGACGCAGCCTGTCGTGACAAAGCTCTATTTTTCAACCAAATCCAGTGTTGTGTATGACCCGTGTGAGGTGGAAATTAATTCTGTACGATTTCGTCAGACACACGATGGTGTGGGTTTTGGTTTGGGTGATAAATTCTTCTCCCACACTCTGAAAGTGTGATTCAACAGAGGACAGATACCTAATCACACAAAACCTCAACGGATACTCGTAACGATACTACTTCGCTCCGTCTCACGGTGTACGCAACGCCTACTCAACAAAAGATGCCTACGTACGTTTAAGCCCAATCCTCCCGCCATTGACAATTACATCTTCAAGGGGCCACTTCTTCGATCACAGATGGACAAAGTACCCATGAGACGGCTCACAGCTAATTGAATCAGCTGTCTGTTTTAAGGTGAGAGGAAGGTGACGCAATTCAACACCTTCAACACATTGGAGACGATAATGCAGACGGTCCCCTAGTCAGTCCCCAGCCGAATGCATCATACCGTACCACCCAGACGATGCATCATCGTAGTACGCAAGAATCCAGTTTGTGTGTGTATGCTTAAGTTGTTAGCATTTAACGAACACATTATTGGCCTTTCAAGTGAAGATACCGACGACGATACCGGCTTTCTCAAACCTCCGCCACAACAAGGCAACAACTGACAGGTTGCTTTGTTTTAATGTGTGCCCCGTACGACGTCACGTTTTGCGCACAAGACGTTGCGGAGCACAGACCTCAGGCGAAGGTGTTTACTTCTTCTGGCGGTGCTTTTGTGTGATTCAACTCATCCCACCCGCCCGATGTGTCACACTTTGTCAAGGTTTTAGCACCCATTTCTGGCGGGGGGGGGGGCTTCGTGCGAGCTTATTGATACATCTTCAGTTTTATGACGAGCTAATGAGTTGTACAGTAGCTACTGCGTGTGACAGAAATTTCTGTGCTGGAAATAGGGAAAAAATAGATGTTTATCTTTAAGGTACACCTGAGTAACATTTTTGGTAAAGACAGCTTCGTCTACCTACTGAAAACAGACCCACATTTGCATATGCACACCCCTGTTACGATATCGCATCTTCTGTCCATTGAACCCGTGTGTGGTGTATTTTTTTTTTTAGAAATTTACATCCAAATTATTTTGTTCCCATCGACCGTTTTGTCAGCAGAAAGAATGGAGGGGGTCCATAATAATCATTTCGGTCACCTCACGCGCTGCGGGCAATGGTTAATGGTTCAGTGTCACTTTCACGCACGTCAACCTTCTGGAACTGGTCGAAGAATCAGGCTCGATTAATGATCCCTTCAAACGAAACACTCCTCCCAGCTGTGTGTACGGGGACTGCTGCCAATGTCCACTGTCCACAACAGTGTGCAGTGTCGCTTCTGGTGGTACACCAGAGAAAGGGTGTGCCGCGCGTGCTGTTACGCTTCGGTTATGCCTGACCGCATCAACGCACCACATGACGCGCGAGCGAGCGCGCGCGACACATCCGCCGGCAAAGGTCTCCCTACGCAGTGTGGAGTGTGTTCCAGTGTGCTGTTCGGTCGACCGTGTCCAAGCTGCTGCTGCTGCCTGCTGACGATACGCAGCAATGGCTGTGTCTCTGTATGATGCTCCAACTGCTGCTACTGCTGCTGCTGCTGCTGCTGCTTTTGAACTTGAATTGGTTCGTTGGACTGATTAATTGAATATCAATTCATTGAACCATTGCTCATTGAGATGGGTTCTACCATTCTACGTTCGTTGCCTGACGCTCCCGAATGCTCTCAAGTTTGTTCTGCCATTATTTGGCATCCCCATGCTGGCAGTGGTGGGGTTTTGAAAACAGAAGTCCCAGAGCGGACAGCACGGCGGGAACCCGGGCTGATTGAGCCAGCGAAATTGGACGACTACATCTACGAGCCCGCTGTGCTCTAACCAAACAAGATAGGTCATCATACACACACACATACACACACACACACACACATACATACAGAAAAGCCGGGAACGGGGTAGCTCGTAAAATGCGAGTGCCAGCAGTGGGTGGAAAGCGCTTTACAATGTAAAAATGTAAACCGTTGTAAACTCTTTCTCTCTAAAAACCCCAAGCGCCGGTATAAGGCATGGAGGCAAGTAGAGGAGCGCCCTGTCTATCTCCTCCTATCTGTCTTGCCAGCCAGCAGTGGCAGTTTAGAATGAAGGAGAGGTGCATAAAATAGCAATAAAATCGATAGCCACTAGCTACTGGCCGTTCAATTTTCGCTGCATTATATTTTATTGATTTTTTTGTTGGTGGTTAAGTGGGACCTCTTTTATAGTTGCATCGAACGATCTGTGCAATCGACACGGCCTAGTGAGTCTACGAGGGAGGAGAGAGTGGTGAGTAAGTGGTTGTTTATGGTACTGAGTTTATTAATGTTAATGAATCCACTTTGTTTACAGTGTTGTTGATGTGGTTGTTGCAAAACAAAGCTATAAAGTGTGAGTTCTTCATGAAAACACGGTCTACCGTTGTTGTTGACTTGTTGTTACAGGTTGTTTTGAGGGAGATTTTTTTCTTTCAATTCGGACAACTGTCAAAATACAGAGCAATGAGAACATTTTCCGTTGAAATCGACATGAGCTCACGGAGGTCCCTTATTCGAAACGATGCAATGAGTGAGCCGAAAATGGTAAATTAATGACGCAGACGCTTTGCCCCCAAGGGGCAAAAACAATGCACCGTTTTGATCACGCACCATGTGAACAACGGGACGCACGACGCGACATGTGTGTGTGTGTGTGTTCGAGTAAAGCCCTAAAAAATCCCACCAATGTACTCCACGCCCCTCCGGACAGGAAGGAAATGAGATTATCTAAAACGAAAGATCAATATTGACGCGCGCGCGATGCTGTGGCGTAGATGGCGGCATCGACGCCACACGTTGCACAACGAAAGTGGGCAAGGGATCTTCCACTGCTCTGCTGCTGCGGTCCAGTTGGTGGACCGGAAACACGCAAATACTCGCGCACAGCAACCATCGCACGTACGCAAAGGCAGGCGGTGGCCAAGAATCGGCGGCTTTTCATGAATGAAAGCGTTCGTTTGTTTGTTTTTGACCCTGGGACACGGCGGTGTACGCTACACCGAGGACGAGCATGTACCACTGGAGGTCACCTGGGTAGGGGATGGTACAGCGAAGGGTAGAGTAAGGATTTTGTTTCTCTTTTTAGAAGCGAAAGAAATCTTCATTCATTTAATCCAATGCACATCCGTGTACGGGGAATTCGGTCTGACAGATGAAAACCGAACAAGGGGCAGGATTTTGCACGCTGCCCGATAGAATTCTTTGAAACTGTGATGTTCAGCTGGTATGGTTCATTGGAGGGCTAACCAGAAAAAAACTGGATACGCAGGAAATAAACCCCCAAACCGTAACTTCAAAGGAATTCGATGGCATGTACACACGGGAGAGTGTAGTAACACATTGTATCAAACATTGTATGTTTGAATTTCGCGGAAATGTGTATGCGAAGGACCTAAATCTCCTCTTTGAAGTTGGCAAATTTGAATTGAGGTATGTAAACGGAGAGACACACACTGGAAGAAATTTAATATGTTTGGAGTTATTCGCGTTCTAAACAGGGCAATGACACAATACAATACCACACAATCAGATGATGATGCACATGTGACGACATTTAAGTTGAGATTTGAACTCGTTCTTCTCCCTCTCTTGTTTACGGTTGCACGCCACCGATTTGACAATTCTAGCACCACAGTGATGATGCGTTAAATCCTAATGAGTATCTTTCCTTTTTAATCATCGTTTCAGGTCTTCTTTAATGATCCTTACGGTATTTACCTTTATAAAATGACAATAACATTCAAGTGATTGCTCGTTCGCGGCTATTGCTTTCGCTATGCGTACACAAACCCGTTGTAATGATCAATTTTATTAATTCGTTCAACAATTATGCGCTCATAAACTAGGCTCAGCTAAAGAGCACTCACCCCTTCACACAAGCACACGTTGTTCTAGTGTCACCTGCCCAACAGGAGTGTCTTTCAGCTGAGCTTTTGCTTCTCGAAACTGATTGCGTGCGCACCCACCCGTGAACGGAACATCCGCATCCGCTGCTCCGTTCCGTCCCTATGAATAAAACATTGTGCAATATCGTACATAGGACCGGGGCCTCGACTGAGCTGATCTCACCTAGACTTGGTGGCCTCCCGGACCGTGTGTACCGCCTCTTCCACTTCTGCAACTACTGCACGGGTTGTGTGTTAGTGTGTGCGCGGGGACGACCATCATCAGCGCTGTGGCGTAGTGTAAATAGTAATCATGTCCAAGGTGATAAACCTCTCCCGTTCCGTTTCTGGCACGGACCACCGCCCTTCTTCAGGGGAGCAATGTCTTGCAGGCTGTGCGTGAAGTGTCCCCTACCTTTAAGGGCACGGTTCGAGTACGCTTCCTTTTCACACCTTGTTAATTATTACACCAACCAGGCTGCGGGTACCCAGCTCCAACTCGAACACGGCAAACTTTGCTGTCACTTTTCGTTCGGACGTCATCCTACACACAACCGTGAAATTCTGGGCAATGATACTAACCCTCCGCCGTCTGCGCGCCTTTCAGAAAGCCAACCGCTGCCCCTCAATCGGATGAGCTTTTTTAAATATGCAACAGCTTGATAAAACATTTACCGGGCAAGCGACCGTCGCAACGCGTCCCCGGGGCATCATCCCGATCGCTTCAATCCACGCGGGGCTCGGGGGCTGGTTAATTTTTAGCCTCCATTTCGGCTGCAGAGCCGTTTCTCGCATTTCGTATTCTTAAAGCACGCCAGGTAGAGCTTAAATACATGGGCAAAGAAAATAATAATAAAATCATCGTACCGTACCGGCCCGGCCCGGACGAGGAAACTAGGCAGGACTTTCATTCCCTCTTTTCTCTCCCCAAATCATCGTGGAGGAGTTGATGAAAAATTCAACCAATTATGATTAGCTCGCCTGGTTCGGGCCCATAAAGACTGGCCTGCACCATACTCGACACTCGTTAAGCTGACGAATTCCTTCGTCATGCGATACCCCGTGACTCCATTAGAGCCCGCCTGGTCCGAGCTGGCGGTGGTCGCCACTGACGCCGGGGCGCCAACGGAGAGCGTTGAGCGTGTGCGCGAGCGCTCGCGCGCGCCACCGCCTCGGGTGCAGGTGCGTAATGGACGATCCCGGGTCGTGTGCTATAAATAAGCAATTTATGAGTCGTAAACATTTTAATTATCGTTTGCTTTCTCGAACTTGAAGCTGTGCACCGTTGTTGGAAAAGACGTCTGAAAATCTTCGCTCTGACGTGTGTTTTCGGGCGGGAGAGTTTGGAGAATGCGCGCATTTGGGGCGGTGGGAATGATTGTTGGGGTTGAACCTTTAGAACGCCGCGTTTCGGCAACGATAGCTTTCTTTTCCTCTCCGCCCTGGTGCTACTCACAATCGAACTGTGTGTGTGCATTCGTCTCGTACGCTTAAACGGTCTCCTAACGCCCCGTTACATTGTCTGCTGATGAGGCGGACGGGCTCAGCTGACATAACCTCAACGCCAACAGTGACGGTTAATCGTTCTTGACAGTTTCGGTAGCACCGCGTGGCATGGTGCGCGCATGTAAATGTATGCCGGCAAAAGGGCAAAAGAAATTAGCGTAATATGGTCTCCCATTTTCATGCTTTATCTTGTTTGGCTGGTTTCTGGTGCTCATATGGGATCGACGTCTCTCGTACGTTTCGTAACATGGCGGGACAAAAACTATTGACATAACAGCAGTGCAAAAACAAAAAAAAAGTAAAGCACAACAGAGACTGTAAGGTCGGACATTTGGCTTGTTTTTTTTGTTTTGTTGCTCATAGCGAAACAGAAACGCACCCAAATTGGACGTTAAATAAATGCGAAATGTTCGTGTTGTCTCCACACTTCTCTTTGGTGTATGAGTGTGTGTGTGTGTGTGCCTGCCCGCCCGGGACTAGGTTGATTGAACTCTTTATGGTCCTGGTGGTGGAATTGTGTGAAACCCGGTTGGCTAGGCTGGGCCATGCCATGGGAGGAAAGGGGTCTTTGGTCTCCCACCCCTAGGGCATATGTAGCTTTATGACGCCATCGACATTTTAACTAAAACATTTCGGAGCTAGATTCATCACCAGTCATTTCCATGTGTGTTTATTGTACCATTCCTCCCTGCTGCTGCTGCTGCCATACTTCCCAATGCCCCGCCGGATCCATTTTAGCTCGATTTTAAACGCCGAGCCGAGATGAAACCGGGTGATTTATCTATCCTTCTGTTCGGGCTTTGGGCATGCGGGCCGGAAACGTTTCATTCCATTTGGCATCCACCCGGTCCAAGCGGCCAGGGAGGGCCGTTTGGCACCGTTCCAAATTGTAAAACTATCGCCAAAATTGGTTCATGCGAGATGAGAGCGGGTGGTTTTCAAAAGAAATGGGGTGAACGGGAAATTCCCGGGGTGCGTGTTAAAGGGAACGGAAGCCCGGGGCTGGTAAAACAAAACACATGCCAATTCGGGAATTCAACCGCGCGCGCTCTAGGATCGATTCGCGCACCAGATTTAGCATTCAGCGTTCGGCATTTAGGGCACTGGGGAGGGATTAATTTAAAGGCTTTATCATTTTTCACCTCGGGTTCGTTCGCTTGGCGCTCCAAAAAGGGCGGATAACGGCGGGTTTGATACGGCGAGCTTTTGGGCTTTTGGAATTTTAAATGATCCGGTTTTTAGGGCGCTGAAGTGTATCGCGATGATTTGAAGCGTTTTTGTGCAATTTACAATCCCAGGGGTTTGGTGGAGCTTGGACATTTGATAGCTTAATCTATCGATTTTTTATTATTTTTTGTTCAGGCTGGCTTGCTGGTTTGCATGCTATTTTTACTAACTCTTAACTGTCACAAATTTATTTGATTTATTGCTTTACTTTATTATCACGTTTTTTTGTCCTTGCGTGAATATGATATTTTGTTAGCGGGTAACCGTTGTTGCATCGTTCTACTGTGCACTTTTTGTTTTGTTCTCTTCTGTGCTGTGTTGTAGATAATAAATTTCTTATTTTATGGACAGTCTCTCATAGGATAGTATTTTTTTTAATTATTTCTTTGCCTTTGATTTTGATCAATTGCTAAAGTATTATTTGTTGTGTTTGTAGTTCATTTATTCAACTCTAGCGACTAAACTTTAACTTTACTTTTTTTAAAGTTTTACTGTAGTATAAACTTTTTTTTTCGTTTTTTATTAAACAACATATGCTTAATTTTTATGTAATGAATTTTGCTTCTCTGTTTTCATATTGGTATTTGTTCTTATACTCCTTTAACTATTCCTTTTTTTATGAAATGATTAGATTTTTTAAGGCTGATTTCTTCTCTTAATTTTATATGGAGTTATCTTACTTTCATTCGTTTATATTCGTTTAATACTCATCATCGTGCTATTTTGCTCTTTGTTTACTATTGTTGCTCCTCCTTTCGTCTTATTTGACATTTTATAACACATCATTGTCTGTTTTTTAATAGCTTCCAGGTAGGCTATACCTCGCTCAGGCTCATCTGTGAAAACTCTTTGCACAGCCATCCACAGCTCCGCATCAGTGATTTAATCCCCGTTTTCCCCGAGTAATGAAATCGAAATTAATTCCAAGGCCATCGGGCCAGGGTACGCAAAAACTGGCGATGTACTCGACAAACAGTTCAGCTCATTAAATCCAGCCTCCAACCAGCGCCACCACGTGGTTCTCTCACACACAGTTGATGTCGACATTTCCGACCCGGCCCCAATTTGCGCCATTCTCGAGTGACTCATCCGACGACGACGGCCGGGTTATTGGCATGCGGCGGGTGCAGGCAAGAATCGAACATAAACTATTCACACCGGACATAAATTCATATATCCCCCGGTTCCCGGTTTCACATTTAACGCATCGTGCGTTCTCAAGCGGTGGCTCCGGTGTTGTGGAGCTCTATTCATTCTCCTTCTCTACCCCGTACGGCACAGCAACCATTCAATACATCTCGTTCAAAAGGGAAGGAGGCTGATGATGGAGTTTTGTGGAGCGGAGATGCAAGAACGATTTATGTGCATACATATATCCATTCTGAACTTTACGGAGGTAACGAGGACGCTTCCACCCCACCGCCGCCGTCGAAATGTTCGGCCATGCCAAACCAAACAAAACAAAAAAACCCCGGGCCGCGAGAAACGGTTTATTGACAATGGTGTTTTGCAGCGCAGAAAGAAATTGCAAATGCAGAGGCTATAATTTTAATATTCATTAAAACGCGCACTCGCGTTAAGCGGATTGCAGACGCTTTTGTTGGCGCGTCTGTACGCGAAACGGACGGACGGACCAGCAGCAGTTCGTGACACACACAGTGATCACTTTCACAGCGTTATGATGGGATGACGGCCGTGTATATATCCGCTATTACGTGCAAATGGCACGGGCGTTTTGTCGGCAGGATTTGCACACGAAAGGATAAAACATTCCTTTTGACACGTTCAGGATGAACAACAGCACGCGAGACAAATGGGAAGGGGCACGGGTGTGGGGCTGCAAAATTGTGCCGAAGAGTAGTGAACAGACTAACTTGAAAGTTGGGTTCAGTTTTGAAATAATTCTTTTACAAGGTTTTCCAGGGGTTCTCATAGTGGTGGGACACTTCCTTGATTTTTTCTTATGGGAAGTGAACTTCATATGATGGTAATTGGACTCTTAGGCACCCTTTTTGGACAGGCTCCTTGGAAATTCTTACTGGTTTTGTCCAACAAGAGTGCTATAGAATCCAATTTCTATAATATAAAGTTCATTCCACATAAGAAAGAGTCAATGAAGTGTCTCACAGCTATGAGTACTCCTGGAAAACCCTGTATGCTGCTGTGGGACTTTTACTTTTGAATCATATTTTAATATCAGTTGGATATAATTACTTTCATAGCATGTGTTTATTTCATATTATGTCAAGATTATGAGATTATTTTAAATGACGTAAACGTCTTCCGCGGACATACCGGACTACCCGATAACGTTTGCGTTGAAAAATGGGCTGAAATTCTCGATTTTTCATGGTTTCATCTTAACCCGCACTAACGAAACGTAAATTACACTTTCAATTATAGTATCCAATGAGTCAGCAGACAAAATTGAACATCTCTATCAGTCGATCTCTAACCGTGATGGCCATAACAGTAAATCAACTTCGTTCAGGAGCGTGCGCGTTCCAAGAACGTTAAGAATGTTAAACGAACTCCGTGCAGCAGTTTGTGGACGTCGTATAAGCCTCTTCCGGCATCTTCAACATTTTGGCTCTATTAGACAACAATTAGACCATCGAAAGATAGCCCAGTTCCGAATAGTCGACGTTCCTGAGCGACAAGAAGCTCCAAATGATGCTGTAGATGAAAACCGTGAGACAAGTCCCTACATCATAGCGTTCGTTTGTCCGGGAGGTCAATGCAAACGGCCAAACAGTAAAATAGTAACTTGATAAACATATCAGAAAGCATAAATCGCGTCCACTGGCTTCTTAGCGGCAAGCAACGACGCTAAAACTCAATGCTCTAACTCGGCGGAATTTCGATAAGACATCCTAGTCCGCGAACTGGTCCAACATTCTCCAGCACGCTGCACCCCATCGTATTTTTTAATGCAAACCAACATGATGCAAAATTCTATTTACTCCAAAAGTTTTGTCGCGAAAACTGAGAAGGAATTGATCGATCTTAAAAGTAGATCTTGAAACATGCCTACACGCATGTCTTCGTCCGCCAAGACGCAAATTCCGGATAACTGACGAGAGCCATGGTCGTATATTTGTTTTTGCAAGTTAACTTAAATTCTTACCTATCAAAGGGAAGAAGATTTGTGGAAAGAAGTTATTTCTTTTAGTTTTTGTTGCTACAGCCTGTCGAAAAAAGTCCATTGTTTAATGCAAACGTTACAGGCCAGTTGTCACGACAAAACACTTGTATGCTTCAATGTTCCTCCACATTATCTAACCTTACCACACACCGCGTTTTCTCCATCCTTTCCCTCTCGAGCTGCAGCTTTTTTTTCGGTACGATGAGCATTTTAAAAATAGCACCAGCGTAAAACGTTCTGCGGTTCACGCGCGGGGGCAAACGGAACGAACGGTTCTGGCTAGTTTGGCCACCACCTTCAAAAAGCCGCGAGCTATTCAGGTCAACATTCTTTACCGCGTGAGGTGCAGCAGCAGCAGCAGACAACAGCGGCAACTGCACCGGCAACCACAGATGTTCGGATGCGTTCGGTTCAGACATCATTACAAAACGCGCTGAATGCAGTTTTGCGTTTTAGCGGGCAGTTCGTTGGCGCACGGTCGATGCTTTTAGTTGGCGTGTGTTGGTGGTTTTGTTAATTTGTTCGTCAGTCGTTCTAAAATATGCATGCGCAACTGCGCGCCTACACTTAGTGGAGGCCGTTTGCAGTGATTAATTATATATATTATATGTTAGCGCAGCAGTACGTATCATGAATATTTTGAATAGTCCATAATCGATTTTAAAGCTGGTTTGTTATAACAACATCATAATTCAATTTTAATCAGCTTGCCTTCGTTAGATAGGGTTTTTTTTTACGTTCTTCATTATTCACCCTCTACCATTTAAATGTAAATTACATGCAGCAAAAGCGTGTGCAGTACCCTCTGCTTCATTGTTCGGCAAAACTCAGTCCTGCTGTTTTAAACATTGCCGTTCATTGATTTTTATACCTCCTTTTACTCAGTTTGCATCGCGTTTTTGGTGTGGCACATGTCTGACAGCGGGCGTGATTCATTAGTTTCCACTTTTATGTTGCACCGGTTGGCAACGCGCTTGTACCATGCTTTACGAGCGTGCCATTTCGCGTCCATTACTAAATTAGTCACCTAACCCGCTAACCAAAATCCCTCCGCCCGAACAGACCACAGACGGTGTGATCGTAATCTCTGGATGGTTTGATGAGGCCGAAATTTTGAATTTCTTAGCATTTTACGACAAACGCGTTGATTACTAGACATAGGGAGGGACTTTTCACTTTCTCTTTGTTTATCAAAATATAAAAAAGAAAGAAAGAAAAAGAAGCTTTAAAAATTGCTCCAATGCTTTAAATTGTTCCCTCCCCTCCCCACCTCTCCGACCTGCCACCACCGATGAGTAATATTCGCCAAATTTCCGTTCCATAATGCCCATTACTGACGCGGGCGGCATCATAAATCGGGCTACAGGTCCTTGCACAGGCCGTTTGTAACACGATGCAAGACACAGCCGGCATCGTCATCTTCGGTCAAGAGTCGTTTGCTTTCTTTCGCTTCTTTGTTATAATCTCCTCCTTGTACGACGCTTCCCCGCTAAACGACCACCGTACCGGGGAAAGATAACGATCGTTCCTGGCTGGCAAGATGGATGGATGACTTTTTGTGTGTGTATGTGTGTGTGTGCAAACCTAGCTCGCTTGCTGCCGCTCCTCGTGCCAATGCTAATAATTTCCTGACCTGGTCGGAAGTTTGTCTAGCAGAACGGCGAAGCTTGATGGTCTAGCGCTGGGGCATGTTTCGGGGGGGTAGGCTGCTGTGTAGGGGAGTGAGATTTGATTTGAAGTGATTTTTCACATTCATTAATTTAATGAGATTAGTCCTGCCATTGTGGGGCCTGTGTGAATGTGTGCCTGTGCTCGTCCACCGGATGACGCCGTGCCCCCTCTATTGACTTTGGCAGCGTTCTGGCGCGAAAGAGAGAACGTCCTAGGGGCAGCATTTTACAGTGCGCGATGCTGCGATGGCTTGTTTGCCGTTGCGTAAGTTTGTGACCCGGTGCATTTTGGTGTGCCGGTCGAATTGGATAAGTTCGTTTCGTTTCAAGGATGCACGTAAAGCGGATTAAAAATTATGATCTAAGCATTTCAATTACGCTGATACGCATGGGCTAATGTGTAATTAGATTTTAAAAAGCGTTTAAAGGGAAGTTTTTTTTAAATGTGTGTTTACTTTATTTTTGAATTTTACTTTTCTGCAAAACGGTTATACAGGACGTATTTCTAGTCAGTGTGGAAGCTTTACGTGGAGGATTATTTCATTTTTTTTATAACTTCAAGCTATTTTGATATATTATTTAAAGCAATTTTCATTTACATAATTAGTTTTAATTTTCACATCCGAAAGAAACATAGAATTTGGTTGAATAATTGCCAAGCAGGCTGCTTATCTGTATTTGAATTATACCCGCTAATAAAACAGATGGGAAAAGAACCATATTAGATAGTGCAGAAGCTGGCAGATGAATGATTGCATATAGTCATCGGAAATTTAAAAAAATAATAATGGGGCCCTTCACGATTCTAGTCATTTTTTTGTATGGAGTTTGACAGTTTGAGGCTGAAATCATGTAAACACTGCATACAAAACCACACCCAAAACTAGCCTACAATTTCCGGTCTAGATTATTCTAGCCTCAAAGCTAGAATTAGATTCGAGTGCCTGCTCGAAAAATGGCAAAACAAGGTGATGTTTACATTTATCCCAAGGTGCATTAAAGAGATCTGGTGGTGGAATCTAGAATCAAATTGCATGTAGTCAAGGTGGTCTCATAGCATGTTTTTTATAACCAAATTTGAATATCACTTTTTGATAGAATAGGTGAAAACTTTTGCTCAAACAAGCTTTCTGGAGGCTTGACGAATACACAAAAGACTCTTAAAATATTCATTCAGAAACAGAAGCGATAAACATCAGCCTTCTAAATTCATACACCTTGGGATAAGCCCACCTGTATATTATACTCACATAGATAGCTGCTCGAAAACTGCTTTACAATGCAAACAGCTGACAGGCTGAAATTTCAGCCTCCGACCTTAAAACGGAAAGGACACCAATATTGACTATTTTGACGATTTACGTTAGAAAAATGAAGTCCGTGGTAGTGAAAATATTAATCATACGTTAAGCCATTATTGATTTAATAACTTTGAAATCGCTTTGGTTTTCGGTTTTAGGCTTCAAAAGGGTCTAAATGCTTCAATTATGCTTTGGTGCTTTAGTAGAATCAATCGCATCATTAAGTGATACGTGGAATGGTCACATAATTACAAACATCAAAAGTCAAACTATGTGCAACGAAATCTACCTGGAATCATTCAACACTTCATTATCATTACATTCAATAGGATGTTTTATTCAACTGTGAACAGTGCAAAAGGAAAATTATTATTTATTTTGAAGCTAACATGTTTGTTCGCTTTTTATATCACGTACGATCCATCGCATTGAAAAAGAATAACAATGATTGGAATATTGAATAACAGCTCGAGCTCTATTCTCATGCCAATTAAAACGGGCACCAGAGATCCTTCGCCACTATCGCCCGTGTTGTTGAATGTTTCAGATTAAATTCATTAGACGTACACCTAGCTTTCGCAGAAACCCATTCATCTCTAATACGCTCGGATCATTTTTCATCATCCATTCGAACACTGTTGAAAACGTTAAACCAGGCACACACGTATGTACATACACTTTGGTGCCTTGATTTCAAATTCTCTGATTGACACCTGTGGGAAGGCGTGCCACTGTGTGTGTGTGTGGTGCTAGTGATGATGATGATGATGATGAGGTCAACATGAACATGTCTAGACAAAACCATGAACACACAGGCACACGCGCTCATACACGGGCTGGCGTGAGCCTGATGGATGATTGCTAGCATGCTAAACAACATGCACGGGCCACGGGCTCAAAGAATCTAGCCCGGCGCAAAGGCACTGCCACACCGTACTCCGGACTCGTGAATGAAGTCAGCTGGGCCTGTCATACTGTGTGCTGTTGTTTTTTAGCTTTGCTTTGCTGGCTTCTTTTGATTTTGGCTCACAAATTGAGGCAAATTTGGATGCAAGAGCAACGGCAGAAGAGAGTTGCGATAAATTATAGGTTTCGCGCGACCGGCTTGATTGACGCCGGATTCTCTTTTATTATTATTTTTTGTGGGGCTGCATTATACCCACGTGCTATATAATGTACCGAACGAAAACAGCGGTCGACGCAGGGATGTTGTGTAACATGTCCGAGGATTATTGCTGTGCGCTCTCTCCCTCTTATTTTGACTGGCAAAGTTATTGATCACGAGAGCTTAAATTAATTCTCGTTTGTAGGTTTGGCCGATTCCCCGTGAGGATACGTAATGAGGTACAAATTGAAATGCTCAATCACACCCATACTCGGCGTGCGGTGGTGAGGTGTAGTGGAAGTTAATCTCGTACTACATAGCTGTTAATGGTCCAATGCTCTTGGGATTTAAATTCCAATGCTCAGACATACTCAGCAAAGGAATTATGCTTGATTTGCAAGTCATGAGTCTTGCTTGGGGTGCTGCCAAACCGAAACCAATTGCTAGCTGGCAGGCCGTGGCGGTGGACCTGTTATCTAATACCATGCCATGTTTAATTGGTTGCTTTGTAGCTCAGTGTCTTATCTGTCGTAAGCATACACTAAACGCTTGTTTTAGCCTTATCGTTGTAAGACCCATAATTTGGTCCATAATAATCACTGCCGCCAACTGCCGATAAGCAAACAATGAGCCACAATCACACGGAGCACGGAGCAGGCAGGCAGGCAGGTAGGTGGTGGTGCACGCACACCGCGAAACCATTTCACAGATCCAATTAGCACAATCAACATTCAATTTGCAGACGTCATTCGTCACGTTCCGCAATGGCCTTTTCCGTTATCGAACAAAATCTAACGACAAATCTCGGCAAAGGCTCGGCCGATACCTTAGTGGACCACTGGTTGTACGGTTTACGGGTCGTGTGGTTGCGGTCCTATCGAGCAGCGACAACGAGATTGCAAATAGAGGGTTTAGTGGCGGCATTATATTCGCGCGCTCGATGGTTGCCATTTGGTACGGCTAGGCCGTACTGAAATCATTTATTTTAATTAATCTCTGCGCGGTCGTACACAGCGTGCGGTGACTTTAAGGGGTAGCTCCAGTCGCGGGCCCCTTCCGGCGAACAATCGATCGGCGACGTTGTTACTGGCCAGCGCTCGCAGGAGCATTAGCATATATTAGTAAAATGCTGTCAACGATACCAGTACTAGCGAGGGTTTTAGTGCTATCGGTTTATTGGGTGGATGGCCATGACCAGCGGCTTACTGCTTGCCGTGACCCTTTGCGTACGACTTTAGGTCGCTGCTATGAGCGTTGGGCAGAGCAGTAGTGATGGGAAAAATGAAGTTTTTGTCGGAATCGATTCCGGCTAGCTCCGCAGTTTTCTGGAATCGATTCCGGATAGTAGGTCCGGAATCAGTTTCCGGAATCGATTCCGGAATCGGAATCGACTCCGGAATTGGTTCCGGAATCGACTCCAGAATCGGAATCGGCTCCAGGATTGATTCCGGAATCGGAATCGGTTCCGGAATTGACTCCGGAATCGGTTCCGGAATCGAAGTCGGCTCTCGAATCGGAAATGGTTCATAAATTAGAATCGGCTACGAAACGGAGTCAGTTTCGGCATCGCCATAAAAATAGGCGTTTGGGTCCAATCATACTACGTATTAATAACCGCAAAAATCCAAATTTACTTGTAAAAGATCCACTCTCATGGAGATTCCCGGACTGATTTCGCTCCGGAGTCAACTCCTTAATCGGCTCCGGAGCCAACTCTGGAATCGGCTCCGGAATCGGCTCCGGAATCGACTCCGGAATCGGCTCCGGAATCGACTCCGGAATCGGCTCCGGAATCGGCTCCGGAATCGGCTCCGGAATCGGAATCGATTCCAGCATCGGAATCGGCTCCGGAATTGATTCCGAACACGGAATCGGAATCGGGTAGGTCCGATTCCGAGCTCCCACCACTACAGAGCAGAGTTAAATAGTTTACGTTGAAAAATTGTTGTGGTAAAATTGCAGAAGAGGTTGTGTAGGTTTATATTGAATCATTCAGAAAGGAGATACTGAACAAAACACTAATTTGAATAGCATATGTTGAAAGTACTTTAAAATTGTCAAAATATTATTGAAACAACTAGTACCTTGATGCTGTATGTAAACTAAGCTACTACGCCATAAGGATGCTATAAATACTCCATATCCTTCAGGAGCTATAAACATACATTATAGCATCACACTGATTGCCAATTTTCTCTTTTCTTCTCTTTTTGCTCTTCTTTATTAAACATGGTATCTAACTTACACTAAATATAAATCAAATCCCTCAGAGGTCAATGTTGAAAGTTGAAACTGTCAAAATGAACTCTCCAAATGCACTGCGTTTAAGACGACACAAAAAACAAGTCGTATGACTAGTTTGTGCCTAGCTAAATCCAGATAGTAAACAAGCCCAGAAGGTGATAAATTAACGATCGACACTAACGCGATTCAAATTTGATCAAATTATGTATCTTTCGGGAGCGAAGAAACAGGTTTGACCAGTGTGGTGGCATGTGTCGTACGCAACTACCACGCTACCAGTTCGAAATTGAAGTCAGCTGAGTGACTTCATAATTTACATTTAAATTTGACCGGAATACAGTGGAATGCGATACTCATTGGCACCTACTGGAACGGTTTTCTCACTCCCCCTTGCCCTACAGTAGTTTCATTTCCAGTAACATTAACATAATAAGTTGGACGATGATGCGATGGTGAATATTTCAACGCTAGCAATGGCCCCGTAAAGGCCAAATCATTTAATAATGCTCAGCATGAATCAGCCGTTCCAATTTGTTTGGCTACCTGAGGCAAAAAAATGCACTTCAAAGCGTTTAAAATGCATTGAAATGCGAGGAAAATTAATCGGAAATGATTAAAAACGCCCTCTTATTTCCATTTCTCGCCCAACAACGCTTCTGGCACTGAACAGCAATAAACATCATATGCAAAACCTCCGTGTTCTCACGTGCCCAAAAAATGTTGGAATAAATATGAGGCGCATTAATAACTGATAAATCTGTTCTTCGTGCTTCGATGCCAGCAATGGTGTCGTTGATAAAATTGATTATCATTTCGCTTTTAATATCCGCCCAAAATCCAATCCAATCTCCGTTGAGGTACATTCTCACGAAATCCTCGAAATGTTTTACATTCTTTCACCTGTTTGACATGTTATCTTTTAAAATTCTGTAACGCAATGTGATGTGCTTTGTTGTTTCGCCAATCAACTGAAAATTGTAATCTGCAAACACCTAAATTTATTCAAGCTTGAGGCTTATAAATCTTCTCAAACCGTTGAATTATAAAACAAAACCCATATTACCAGCCTGGCCACCAACAGCCAACTGTCTGTCACCGAATTGTTTCTCGTTTCATATTCAACCCGCTTTTGCTCATGTTTGTCATAAAGCGCGTTGTCCGGATAACAAACAAATTTATCACACCGAAAAACTGAAAAAAAAAACAGAAACTCACACCATCGTAAACCACCTGCCGCCGCCGCCTTCCTGCCATTCAACCCTTTTACGCACAAGACCCGCTTTGCGTAAGACCCGGGCTTGAAATGTGAAGAATTCGGGTACCGGGACCTAACGCCGCCGCCCGAGCGCCCGGGTCGGCATCGAAATTTGGTCTTGAGAAATTCTTAAGCAATTCCGTCCACGTCACCCCGCAACACCCTGCTCCCGCTTGCACCTACACCTTGCGTTCGGTTTTCCGTAAGCAACGATCCTCGCACGTCTCGTACCTGAGACATTCTGTCGCGGTTTTGAGCGTTTGAGAGAGCCGCCCTGCACCTGCCGCACACTGGCGGAGCACGATCGCGCGCATTTGTACGCCGTACGCCCGTTACCGAGTAAAAATAGATAAGGCATGTGAGATAAACGGTTTTGCCTCCCGGCGGCACGGTGTGGGGTACTTTAAATCGGTTTCTAAGACAACTTGTTGCACAGGTAGCGTGGCGCGGAACCAAGCAGAACGGCGCACCAAATGTTTGAAGCATCGTTGTTTGCATCGCCAGTCGACGTGGAGACTGGTGTTGGGAAAAGTGTTTTTCGCGCACCAAAAAAAAAAAAGCCGAACAAAAACAATCTTCCCATTCCACCTCGGCTGTCCGTCCCATGGGTGACAATGTTCTCCACGAGTTGGAAGAAGCGAGTTACAGGGGCCGAATTGATTCAATTGTTCACTGGAAAGTCGGAACAAGATTGAGCCACAATTCAATGGGAAGATAAATGGGAAGGGAAGAGCATCGTCGTTTTCTCTTCCTGATCGCTGAGACATTTATATCCCATTGCGATGGCTGCCAACGTTGTCCCGAAAAGCATGCATAAATTATGGCACGTCGTCCGTTTTGGGGTTGAATTTTTATGTTTGCCCTTTGCGAAGGTCCCCTGCGAATTCCTTCCTTCCTGTGCTCTGTGCAGTGCTATCCTGTGTGCGAGGAGGTCGTCCGATTTTGATTTATCTTCCAATCTTCTTTTCTCGAGCGCGGCGAGCAAATTGTTTTGGTAGATTGAGTGATTCTAAGCGGTTTGCTGCCTCGGTTTGATGGGTTTGGTTTGTGGTGTGGTCGGAGTTTTTTTATTTTATTGCTTTGCCACCATTGCACCAGCACCAAGGTTCGGATGACATGGTGACAATGGGACAGAATAGAACATAAACAAAAAAGAAGAAGAAAAAGTAAAATCATCACACACTCGGTCACGCACACGCTGAAAGGTGTTTAAATAGAAGCAAGCTTAACTACTCAACATAAAAAACAGCACAAAATCAACCAAAACCGATAGACAAATCATGCTTTCTCTCGAGATCGAGAGTGTTCGATTTTGTGTGTGTTTTTACCCAGTTTTTCCATCCCCTTTCATCAATTTCGTTGACAAGTGCAGGTTTCGGTACGTTCGTTATCCGGCCCCAAAGCTGAAACACGATACCCTTTCCACCGCCCTAACCTTGGCATTGGCAGTTGGACATGTTTTGCACCGGTACACCGGTACACGGTGGGCCTTTTCGGGACGATCGGAATGTGTGTGCTTCGATTTTCGAGCTGCATCAACAGGATTTGAACACAAAATCCATGATGTCAGCACAAATCCCAAATACGCCCAGCAAAAAAAAAAAAAAAATACAAGCAAAACATCGTTGAAAAATCGGCATGCCTGTGGATAAACTCATTTATGATAAGAAATTCCCAGCAAACGAGATTCTGCCACGCCAATAACCCAATAGTGTCCCGCCGTGCACCCGCCTGTGCGTATCGGTCGGTGTTGAATTCGGACCAACCGGTTTGATGATGCGAGCCCATCTCCATCTCCGTCATTCAGCATCATTCAGCGGGAACCGGTTCCGCCCGCGACTCACCGGGTGCCGGGGAATGGTAAAATTGGCCAACATTTTTCTGCCGCCTTTTCGACATTTTATAATATACTAACGAAAAAGAAAAATACAAACACAAAAATAAACGACACGATCAATGCGAAATGAGCATCCGCGCCACCGCGATAAACCGGTTGACTGGTCGCCGGTGCCCGGTGTTAAGGTGGGGACAAAAATAACTCTCCATGGTTCCATGGTAGGTAGCTGCCCGTGCTGCTCTGCGAGCGAGCTCTGAGATAATTTGTTCCGTCAATGATACGGCGAAGAAGAAAGCTAAATTAAAGCCCGGTATGCCGCTTGCCATGCCAGCCAGGCAGCAAGGCAAAGGCTGCAGCATGTAATTATCGCACCCGTGATCGGTAATGTGTGCAGAGCGGCCGTTTTTTGATCGGTTATGAATTTAACGGTTGTTTAAAGTAATGTGTAAAGAAGAATGGGGGAAAATAATGTAGCATAACGTGTTGGAGGTCAACAATGTGAGGTTATTTTTTTCCCAGCGACGTTATCAGCAGCATTTATCAGCTTCGAGACGAGAAATTCCAGCTATTTTTGCAATCTTTTGTACACTTTGGTTGATTACGGAGAATGGGAAAGGTGTGCAAATTGAAGATGTTTAAAGGGAGCGACCCAGATAATTTGTTTTAAATCATAAAGAAATAATATATTGCAATTTTACAAAAAAGTGCCGTTGTTTTGCTCGGCCTTTTTAGTTTCTGTCGGTAATATTCTTACATTTTTAATTTTGCTTTTACTATTATCATTTTTAGTTCTGTTTTGATGTTTCTTTTTTTTGTAAATCCTTCAGAACGTCCATTTATTCTACTCTATGTTCTATTTCTTTTTGCTTTAGAAGTATTGAAGTACATTTCCGTGTAATCCTTTCAGGTTTGGACGTTTTTCATTCCTTACTTTTCCACTTTTGCGACATATTTTTATCTAGTTTTGTGTTTCTAGTTTTGTTTTAATATATGTTTTTCTTTTTTATATCTTCTCTTTACATTTGTGATGTTTGTTATCTTTTATGCTTTAAATAACACGTGCTTTAATTAATAATTTTAATAAAATTCGGCATAGTGCATTACTTAACAAATGCGTTTGACGTTTGCGCTGACTTTAAAAATAAAAAAAATGAAACAGGAAAGATATTCATGTAAAACATACTGTAAAAAAGTAAAAGTTCACATTCTTAATATGCTTAATGCCATGGAAAGTTTTCAACATTGCTGCATCACACGCCGCTACCAGGACTGCCAAACAATGTTCAGTGTCTTCTGGCTTTTTTCTTAAAATAGAACATTCGATCAACGGCACGGTCCTATCTAGCTATCGGCAAAATCAATCTCGCATCAAACATTCGAGCTCACCCCCTCGGGGGCAAAACGATCAATATAAAGTAATAAAGATTTGCTGCCAATCTAAACAAAACCCCCACAACCCCCCCCCCCCCCCCCCGGACCACCAAGCCGAATCAGCGAAAGAAGCCCGGGAGACAATTCCCGGCAAAGGCCCGGGCACGCGCTGATAAACAATTTTCACCCGAAATCAATAAATGAACCAATTTAAACTTCTCATTAGAAACTTTTTCACCATTTGCCCGCTGCGAGATGGGACGGGTGCGACCTGCGAGCCGTCGTCGCAAAAATGGCAAGCGCGAACGTGATAAAACCGCAAACGCAGCAAATGGGCGCGCGCAAAACAAAATGTGTTTGTGTGTGTGTCCGCGCTAATCGATTTTGTCCATAGAAAAGGGAAAAGTTTAATGGATCTCCTCGAGCGGAGCTTTCCCTGCTGTCAGTGTTGTACCTTCCTTAGCATTAGCCGGAAAATCTTGACCGCAAATCAAACGGCAGCGTTTGATGAATGTTGGGGTAAAGTTTTTACTGCCTCCTCTCTCTCTCTTTCTCGCTAAGACTTTTCCCTACTGTCCCATTTTTCATCCCGAAGTTTCCCACAACCCTCCCCCCTTCCTTCTCCCGCTAACTCTGTTCATTAGGTGAAAATGGGAAGCACGGGCGAGGACGCATAATGAGAAGATTTATTTTGACTGCTACCGATTTCACAGTAGAAGGCGTAGAGTAGATAGGCGCAACCAGGAACCAAGGGTGGGGTGAGGGAATTTTCCGAATTGCTTTGCTTTTTTTGCCCACTCCACTCCTTCCTTTTCATCGAAGGAATTCTGTTTTCCCGGTTCACCTATTAGGTAATCGAATAAAGCGAAGAAAATATTGCTCCGTACGCTCTCCCGGCACCGTTCGTTCGTACGTTCGTTCGTTCGTCCGCTGAAAGATTGATGGTTGCGCTTTCCTTCGGCATTTGTTCGCACGTCTTCTGCTTGTGTTTTTACCTTTTCCCTTTTTCCACGCCTGCTGCCACTGCTACATATTGCTTCATTTCCCTACCCGTTCGCGTTCACACACATGTGTACAAACAAACAGACATTTCGGACGAGATTTTCCAGCCCCTGTTTGCTTTATCCGTTCGCCGCAACCGTTGCCGCAGTGCATCCACCTTTTTGCGATTTAGATTTGGAAAATTATTCCCACGTCAGACGTAAACATTTCTCACCGTCGCTGCCGCCGGTGCCGCGTCTGAAAGGGGGAAAAAAACCCCCACACGAGAGCCCACCCGGTGGCCCCGGGTATTAATGGATGTGTCCGGGTGGATATAGAAGTTTCCTGCTTCGTTATGGAGAATGTTTGCCCTACCACCAACCAGTGCGCATTCCCAAGACGCTTTCCCCCCCGCCCTTACGAGAGTAAATCTCAGCTGGGCTTGTGCTTGTGAATCGCTGCTTAATGGAGTCTCGGCGATGAAAACAAATCGAACATAAACCGCGCGTTCCCGCTGATACGCGTTGGCAGAAGGTGTGTTCGATTGTTATGATTATGATTAAGATCCTGCTGCCTGGTTGGTCTGGGGTTTTTTTTCATTTTACTTTTCCCACAATAATGCAAGTTACGCTGAAAAAACGGATGGATTCATACGTACCTGGGGGGAGAAAGGAAGAGAAAAGGAAAAGTAATCATTAGAAATTAGGTCATCTTGGGATGCTGGTTTTGTTATTTATATTATGCAATGGAAAATTATGATTGATTGGACGGGTTAAGCAAGGGGGCTTTGCAAATATTACCCAGTAAATGGTTCACTTTTTTCCTTTTTTATTTGTTCTTTAGACAGTGGCTGGAGTTATTTATTCATAGTTTAAATCTATGGTGCGACCTTCTTTGTATAAGGTGTCCTTATAAGAAGACAATTTGCTTTCCCAACCAAATCCTAACAAAATTAATAATGCTAATGCTGGATTCTTCAAAAAAAAATTGAAGTTACTTCATATCTGTAGAAAAAATATATATTTTTAAATCAATTTTTCCTTAAATAAAAACATGTTTAGAACTTCAATACTTGAAGAATTACCTTGTCGAATTAAAGGTTATCTAGCTTTATTTGTATATTCCGTAGGCTATGACTACCATACCATCAATTGTTTCAATTAGAGACGTTGATCCATTAGCAGCTCCCAGTATAATAAACCTTACTAGGAGTTACTCAACAGGAACTAATCCCTTAATTTGATGAGCACAATGAATGGAGCTGTATTTGCATGCTTTCGCCAAACATCTGCGTCCTTATCTTCCCAACAAAACGACCCACCCGCATCTTACGGAGTGTTCTGGCCTCTCCTTATAATTACACCCTATAATTTCCACTTGCCGTCCGATTCTTCCGTCCATTGTTTTATAATTAATCGATTTTAGCTGATCCCCCAAAATTCACCTTTGCTCTTTCTTTGCACCACAACTTTGAGTTCATCAACGTCCAACGGGTCGAGACGAACCCTTTTGGCCGGTTAGTATTTGCTGAAATCCTACGATCTCTACCCTATCGTCGATTATTTCCGCAGCGACGGCTATCGCCTTTTGCATAATTAATTGATAAGTCCTAATTAAAAGCTTACAACTCTTCGGTAGACTAATCAAATGCCTTTCGGTACAGCTTTTGGAACCTCTCTTTGGAATTGTTCTAATCTCATTAAACAATGCCTATGAAAGATACATACATCAAGCTTAAGATACCTTTAAGGACACTTTTAAAGTCATTAATCTACCTTTGAAAGTAATAAACTTTCAATTGGTCCACTTTCCGGAAGTAAAATAAAGTTATTTAATCACCTTTGATGCTGTCAATCTTTGCCAACCATTCTTGTCCAACCAACCATACAGCCATAATTTAACAACCGTCACATCACGATCAAAGCCATGGACCAGCCTCAGCGTAAAATATTTCAGCCCTCCCTTACAACCTCCTTTTCTCCAATCGCCCACGGTTCTTTGTGCCATTTTTCCAAAGCGCAAATCCGTAAAGTAGCTCACCACGACGAAGCGAAAGGTATCGGGTTAAGAATCCGCTTTCATCACCTTCACTTCGCCCTGAGGAAGCATCCCCCCCCCCCATCGTCCTCTGCCTCCATAAAACCCCGTGACCCACTGCGCTCACAAGTTTATCGAATTTCGTGTGTTCACGTTCCGATCTACAGGGCTCCGATCCTCCGACCCGATCGGATCTTTCACACTTTCCTCTAATTGCATTGACGGATCGTGAGAGGATCCAGTTATTTCCCTTTCGCACCCTTTCCCGCGTGTGTGAGGTTTCTTCGACACACACACCGTCTTTTTGCATCCGTCGGGTTCCCGATAGGTGGCATCAAAGATCGACTGCACTGCTGCAACTTGAACGGTGCCCGGGGTGGGTTCAAATTACACGCGGATCGAATGTGCATCTTGGCGCGTTTTGAATGGTGAAGAAAGTTAGAAAGAAACGGAAGGTAGAAAAGGCACAAGGGAAAGAAAAAAAAACTAAACTAAAGACACCAGGACAGATCTCGTAGTACCATCCCGGGTGCTCTCACGATGCACCTCAGTGCAATACGTTCCGCCTATTTTGAGGAGTTTTTTTTTCTCTTCAATCCGTTTCATTTCCTTCCATCTGTGCTTCTGTGCTGGCTAGATTGGAAATCGGTAACAGTATCGTCTTGCCGGCGAACCCTTTCTGCCACCATGGGTATGGGTAGAGTGGGAAGGGTAAAAATGGGCAGGAAATAAAGCCACAAGACCTCGGGCATCATGAGATGCCGGCAAACCGCAGTGCGATGGACGTTTCGCTTGCGAGCGAAATGAAGGAATTCATTTCCTTTGCACAAAATGGGAAAACATTCTCCTAGTGTGCGGCTGTGGGTTTTGGATGAACAAAAAAAAAAACAGCGCTCAGCAGCAGATGGTATTACAATTTACCTCTTTTTTTACAAATGGTTTATTTTAAAGAAAAATCCTTTTACGTGTTCATAGTAAAGATATTACTCTATTGCAATTGTATTGTGTACCTTCCCTCAGCAAAAGCCAATTATTTTTATTTATTAACACAGCTACAGCACCCCTTTTTTATGCTCTACACACCATCACACTAACACAACAACGCAAAAAGAGGTGCTGCCACTGAGTTGCATTCTATCCGCAAAGTTTGCCGCTGAAAAGGGAAACTTTTACAGCCAAAACCACTGCTAGACAAGAACGCAAACGTAACCGTAATTGCATCGCTGTCGTATCGCTTTCGGTCATTGTACGCTGTGAATGCAGTTGGTTTCTTTTTTTTACCGATTACACACGATAAATCATTTCCTCTTCAGCGTGTACGAAAAGCGATGTGTTCTACTGACGATAGCAAAAAAGAAAAAAAACGCTATCACGATGCAATTTTCGCAAAACCAACAAACCAATCCCTTTTTTCTGTGTTGGATTCTGCGGTGTGTGTGTGGGATTGCAAACTTCAACATGAAGCTTCTTCTCGGCTCTGATTACATTGAGAATTCATGACGCCCCCCGGGGGGACGAAATTGGTTAGCTTGGCAAGGGAGTTACGGGAGCTAACGAGTAAATTGGTGGTTCGCTAGACAATTGCTGTTGCTGTTTTGCAGCGAAAAGCCAACACACAGACACATAAGTGATGTTCAATGAAGCAACTTTTTTGGCAATTAAAATTGGATTTAATTTTTCTACTCAAATGAAAATGTTTGTACACAGAAAAATTAAATGCATGTTAACTTGAAAAATGTATGTATTAATTTAATATGAAAAAGGAAATCATTTTTGGAGCACATTTGAAGCTTTGCTGTCAAATAAAAACCATTTGCATTTTTGACAGAAAGCTGCTTCTATATTGTAAGGTTAATAGAAGGTTTATCTGTTTAAATTGCATGGTGCCCTTTGCTCATTTTGTATTCGTCTCACACTGTCACCAATTGGTGCGCGGATGGTGCCATAATTATGACAAATACTGTAGTTGCAGTGTCAGCACAGTGTAAACTTTTCCCTGCTGACTTAATTACACAGTAATTAGGTGATGCGGTCTCCAGCAATCTTATCCCAGATCGTGGCGTAACTGTTATCGATTCAAAAACAAAAATGAAAAAAATAATGGACAAATGAAGGGACCAAAAACCCAGCGACACAGTTTAAGGCTAAATGATTTAAACGGGGAGAAAACTTCCCAGAGCGGAACAAATACTAGAACCACTGTCCGAAACAAGGACAAAGCGGTAGTAATCCATTGAAGCAAAGTTTGGATGAGTTTTAACCAAGGCAAGGATGTTGAAAAAGGGACCAGAACCGGAATCGGAACTGGAAAGTGAATATTTTGAGTGAACAGCGAAACGTATTGGGAACACGTTAACCTAATAAAAGAGCACGGAAAGTCCTATAAAGTAAGTAATAAAAATTGGAAAAGGATTCAAATGCAAAATCCTTGACGGTTCTACTACGCGAACGTCATCGCTTCGATCGAAGAGGACGGAACATCAAAATATAATAACAAAATACCAAATGTGCCTTCCGTTATGAAAGCTTGCACAAGCTTATTAACACCACGAGTATCGAATTAGTCGTTCAATTTCTTATTGACATCTAATCGGTAGCGCACAACCTGCAATGTAATGTGTAAAACGTGCGAAACGACTAAACGACTTAACCTGTACCTCTCCTGCACATAATGGCAAATTGAATCGACCTTCCATTCCATTGTATCCAAAGAAATCAACATTGAAAGTATTTTCCTTTCGGCAAACAAGGAGCAAAGAAATACTTTTCCCACTCAAAAAAAAAAAACCCCCCGCCAGCCCACTTCAAAATATGTCACGATCGTTTCAGCAAACAGCAGTACTTAGGTCGCTTTTACCTTGTGCTCTATCTTTTTCCAATCCCCGCACCTGCCGTGCCAGAGCTCAGAGGTTGGGTTCTGGCTGGAGCGGAATGTTGACTGCTTTCGCCACAATTGACACAATTGACTGACAAACACGCTGTATGGCGTGTGACATAATACAGCGTTCGTCCTCCTGCCCTGCTGTTTCCGCTGCAAAGCTATCGAACGACGACGACCACACGATAAAAGCTTTTTCCTGTCAAATACTAGTACTAGGGAGAGATTTTTTTATTCTTCAATTTTCTCCTATTTCCTCTCTGTCTCTCTTTCTCTCTCACCCATCCACGTGACAACGTACCTCCCAGTAGCTGTCGATGTGTATTATCAATGTTCAACACTTCTTCAAACACCTTTAAAACAATTTTATCGTTGTTCGTCGCTTCGGTGGCACACTTCGCTGATTGACATCTCACCCGCAACCGCAGGCTGATTGGTTTTGGAGGTTGCGCTACGCCCCCCCCCGCAAGTAACAGCTGTCAACCTGACACAACTGAACTAATCAAACGACCTGTCAGTAAGAGCTCTGCAGTGGCGGGAACTCACTAAGACACTTCCGAATGGATGATGTTTTCTTCCAGGAATTGTAAACTGTAAAATTGATCAAATTACAGCCCCGCTACATTGTATCTTTAAGTGTCACAGTTTCACGGTGACTCATAGCAAAAAGAAGAAGAAAAAAAATCTCCCTCCCCCTTTGTGGTTGTGCAAATTTGTGCCAAGTATTACTACTTTCCAACCCAGATGACACACAAAGGCGAATGATGTCACATGTCTTCTTTCCAGGGCTCCTGTGCTCCCCCCCTTTTTTTTAAAGGACGCTATCACACCATGCCAGCAAAGCTAGCGATAACCAACCCGCTCCCGATTAAGTCGAGCGTTCGATTCAGCACTGCAAACGCGAGGGAGGTGGGTGTAGTGGGGTAGCGGATAGCGCACCATAAACGACGAGGACGACTTCATCCTGGTGGCGCCAATTTTATTCAACGATATCCAACCCCAGACTCCTTTGTGTCTTCGTCGCCGTCGTCGTCGTCTGACATTTCGCTCCGACACTATGCGTACACACTATGCTCGCTTTGTTAGTGGTAGTGTTTCGTGCATCATCATCACCCTTCTTGCTTTTGTTCCGCGCACTTTGGCGCGCTCTCCCTTTCAGTGTTTTAGAGCAGAGCGGTGCCTTGATGTTGTTCATTTCCACTCGTCGAATGCATTTTCTCGCCACCAGCAAGCGCATATTCCCCTTCCTCAGTTTTGCAGGAGATGACGCAGACCTGGAGGCCCTTTTTCTGGGTGTACGAAACTTGCTTCGTTAGGGCTGGCAGTTGCCTTGCATGGAAAGAAACCGATAACCAGACTGGTACGTCGTCCTTCGGTTGGCTGGTGCGAAAGCCTTTGCAGTCGAAACAGTATCCTTTCCCGTGTAGCACCGTGTGTGCTGCAATACCGCACAGCAGAAGAACAAAGAGCTCGATTATCCCCAAACCAAGCGGTGGGTTTGTCTGTTTTCCAGCTTATTCGAACGATGTACGGCCGTGTGCCGCTGTCCAATGTACAGAGCAGAGCCGGACCAACTTCTTCCTAGTTGCAGGGAGGAGAGGTTTTTTGATCTGTGTTTGGAGCTCGTAGATATGTGTTTTTGTTATTGTTTGAGCAATAACACTTCCAGTATGAAACCGCCACCGCTTTGGCACTCACTGGGCCAGCACGGGAGGTACTTAAAAATGGATCGCTTTTTCGGACAGTGGTGGCAGCGCACAGTGGTAGGTTTTGGTTTAGTTTTGGGAAACAGTTTTCCGGACTAATTTTTCAACCCATTTTCTCCCGTCACATGACGAAGTTGTGGAATGTGACTCACTGTTTCTGTCTTTGTCACTCCCTTTCTCATTTGTGTTTTTTGGGCGGGTGAAGGGCGTCCAAAGGAGCGCAAAAGAACGAAACAAGGTTAATGCTTACTTCCGCAAAACCCAATCCCACGCTTGTGGAAGGTGCAAAAGGGACGAAAAATTATAGTGAGTAAGTAAATAGAAAAAAACGACCACCATATTCTCTCACAACACACACACATACATTCACTCATTCACAGTCTAATAGCAGCCGGCATCCTTCGTTTCCGGGTGGTGTGAATTTGAATTGGTAATTTTCGTCCGTTCACGCAACACACGACACAGGAGAGAGATAGCGAGTGGAAGGGAAAAGCGAACGGCGCACAGTATCAAGTATGCTCGCCTATAATCCTTACTTGTACTCCTCGCGCCGTCTTGTAGTCGGGTTTCCTGGGGTTGGGGGTGAGTATCGCTCGCCAGCGAAAGCGAACGCTGCACCAGACAATCCTTTTTAAGCGCTTTCGCTCTTTGTTCTTGCGATACCAGAACGGATGGGTTGGGGAAGGACGATGTAGTACGGAATCCCTGGATTCGTTTGAAGTCTATTAGCCATGACGTTCCATTTCTCAAACCAAGAGAGCGAGCGAGAGAGAGAGAGGGCTCCGAAGGAGGGTGTAGGACTCAGAGGCCAGTGTGCTTTGTGTGGCGCTTCGTTCGTGAATGAAGAATCGTCCCATTTACCGGCCACAGTTTGGGGTTGTATATCAGTGGTTTCACGATTTTCCTTCGCTCCTCACCCCTCTATTGCCACTCATTTCCCAGACGCAGAGTGTAGCCAGAGAGTTGCAAATGATGTCGGAGTCGTAGTACTCGAACCTCGTTCTGTGTGCTACGATCTATTGAAGTTTCGTTTGTACGATTATGTCCGTGTGTGTGTGAGTGTGTGGAAAGAAATTAACTGGCTAGATATAGGTGTACCGCACGACTGGTACTGGCCGGCTTCGGAGCGAAAAAAGCCATCGGGCTGGAAAGATCGGTACGATTCGATAAGCATCTGGGAAAGCTTATTTTTCTAGACAGGAAAAACACATCCACCGTCAGCAAGTGTGGGTTTGTGTGTGTGTTTGGTTGACTGTTTGCGATTCATTTCCAGAAAAGGATTGCACGGGCAGGAATAGTGGTTGAGTAAGGATCTGTTTTTTACTTCTTTTTTTTTCTCTCTCTACAAGCATATAATTTAAAATCAACATAGGGCGGGCAGTAGAGATTAATATGATATTTATTCATTACCATTAAGCTGGAGAAATGTGGGACCGTATTTGCTAGGAGGCATGAATATGCTATTGAGTGCTTCTTAAACCACTTTTATGGGCAAATTTAATCTCAATTATGCTTACAAAGTGTCTATATATCATAGAGAAATTAAATTTAAAAAAGTGGCAGAGCTTGTAGTAGCAGTTTTTTTTTTGCCCTTTTTATGTAATAATTTTGATAAACAAACAGGCCTTGTGGCTAAAATATTATGTTATTTATCTAAACAATCATTAGGGTCCTTTTCGTTTTAAGTTCTTAGGCTGAAATTTAAGCCTGTCAGCTGTTTGCATTGTATAGCAGTTTTCTAAGTGGGTATAATGTACAGGCGGGCTTATCCCAGGGTGTATGAATTTAGAAGACTGATTTTTATCACTTCTGCTTCTTAATGAAGATTTTAAGAGTTTTGTGTGTGTTCGTCAAGGCTCCAGGAAGCCTGTTTGAACAAAAACATGCCATGAGACCATCTGGACTACATACACTTCGATTCTGGATTCCATCACCAGATCTCTTTAATGCACCTTGGGATAAATGTAAACATCACCTTGGTTTGCCATTTTTCGAACAGGCACTCGAATCTAATTCTAGCTTTGAGGCTAGAATAATCTAGACCGAAAATTGCAGGCTTACTTTGTGTGTGGTTTTGTATGGAGTGTTTACATGAATTCAGCACCAACTGTCAAACTCCATACAAAAAGCTGACTAGAATCGTGAAGGGCCCCATTATTGGGAGATTTTACGATTCTAGCTAGTTTTGTATGGAGTTTGTCGAACGAAATTCTGTTAAACTTTCCATACAAAACCGCACATTAGGGAGCCATCCATAAATGACGTAACTGGCAACAAGCAATCACGCTAATAATTGTAATAAAAGTTAATTCTGTCACTGGATACACCTAAAACAACTAATACAACCGAATCAAACACTTTTCAGTAACTTTCTAACTAGTTTGTAATGGATGGATCGGGTGGTTGGATTAAAATAATTGAGAAGATATCTTGTCATTGTCATCTTAATTTCTAGCTATTTTTTCCTATTTTGCTCTCCGTATTCCCCTCGATTGAGATACACGGATTTTTTGGTTTTACATAGTTATTTGTCAAAAATATCGAAAACATCAACTACCGACACGTGTTTGCTACCGATCGCAAGCTCCCAACCTAAACTTCAATCGTTTTAAACATTGTTTTTCCCCCCTTTGTCTACTAACCCGCTTCCCTGCGGTGACCTAAAAACAAACTTTGTTTTTCCCGGTTTTAAAAATGCAACCCCGTAAAATGGCCAAGGAACGGGGTAGGGAAGAAACACACCGGCAACACACACCATCCGATGGAGATGGAAAACTTCAAAACAAAAAAAAACCCTCTCCGCGTGCTCCCTTTAGCACGAACTGTCAATATTTTTGTAGGTACACGCGAGCGCGCGCTCGCCCGATTTCTTTTAATGTTCACCCGGAGTTCACACCGAAACGGCGGTCCGATATGTCCACACACATGTTCCAATATATCGGGCGGTTTTGGTGGTTGGTGTCCGGCGCAACCTAACACCGTATCGGCCCAGTTTTTGTGCGATCCGCACGCTGTTGACTTTCCGAACAACGGAAAAAGTTAGTTTGGCTGCAAGTATGAAACCGAAGAAAGAACTATATACACTGTGTGTGTGTGTGTGGGTCTTAAATATTTATAGTTCACTGTGACGCGTCGAGTTGATGTTACAGTGCAGGGATGGTAGAAAAAATGCAGTTCAGTCGAAAATCATAGTGCTGTGAAGTGAGAAAAATAAACCATCTCCAACACCATCCTCGCGAACCAGCATGGGACGGGAAGTTCCGAAGGGAATAACAATCCCCCACTGTCCTCTCCCCTGCAAACATGGAGCTGATCATCACGATGCAACGAATAGCGTTGATGATTGGAAATTGATCCACTACTGCGGGGAACAGATTTTGGAATAACTTTGGGGACGAAAATACTGAGGTTGCAGGGCAGAATAGGGAGCACAGAGGAGAATTCTAATTTGCTTCATTTTAATGCCTTCCGATGGGGAACATGCACCAACGGGCAAGCAGTAGACACACGCCCCGGGAATGGCAAAGGAAGAGTAAATCTATTCTGACACATTTGGATGTGTGTAGATGTGTCGTATTCACTGATTCACTGACCCACATCCTCTCGTATCTTGCAACGCAATACGGTTTTGCGTTGGGTTGGAAGGAAAGTTTTACTCTTTGTGTTTCATTGAAGCATAATGTGGTGTGTTGGTGTTTTAGAAAGATGGTTTAATAAGAACTTTTGTTCGCACTTTTTTGGGACACAGATACAACGGTTCTATTGTTATAAAAAACTTTTATTTCTGCAGAATTAGCATTTGTTCAAAACTTTATTTTGATATACAAACATTAATGTACGGCAAATTGGCTTATATTGAATTAAATATGTGGAATTTCTATGTGGACTTTACTTTGAAATACGACAGAATAGAGTCACGCTATGATAGCTCCGGAGCCATGAAAAAGAAAACATATTTAAAACCTTACAAATGTTTTCTTCGAGTAGATATTAAATTCTTCTTGTATTTGTTGTTGTTTTTTTCTTTTTTCATTTTTCCATAGCAACTTGGAATACTTATGTGATTCTTGTCATTGTTTGTTTAATGTGGTGAAACATTTAGAATTTATTTTTACAGAAAAATTCTTATTATTTCCTTTGTTAAACTTGGAACCTTTGTCCTTTGTCCTTTGTATTAATTGTGGGTTAGCCTTATCAAGTTTAAAGGAACGTATCTCAACAAAATTTTATTGTTCAACTGCTACTCTTTTGATTAAACGTTTGCAATGGAATCCAACAGTTTCCAAGTTGTTTTAGAACCTTATAAATGTCTTCTATAATGACATGTTGACTACAACTTAAACCAATTTTAATAATTCTAATCAGCATGAAGTTTGAATTAAGGTTACTGAACAAATTTTACAAAAATTTTTATTAGCACACGATTGAGTTCTATTGTGCACTACACCTTTTGATAATATACTGCAGCACTAAGAGCCTTCAAAAGCTGTATATATAGTAATACTGTCTTACTTGTGCTACCTACTCGATGTACTTCAATTGTTTTCAATCCGACTTCATGAGCTGCTGCACAATTAAGACGCTAAGCTTCTCGTTGACGCATTCTCCTTTCTCAACAGTCCTTAAGAGAGAGTAAGATGCCACGAAAGTAAATCGACACACAACAACACAAACCGACACAAAGGGCATTCGATTTCAAATGATTAGTTTCCATTGGTTTCCGGTCGGACGCGCCTGCCGGGTGCTGCCTAGGAATAATCAATAACCATCACCGTTCATCGAGTTTAATTGAATTCAAATTTCACTCGGCAGTTCACAGTGCTGCGACCTCGGCTAAATCTCGGCCCGTGTGCCATCTAGAAGGCTGGTCCGATTTCGAACCTTCCGATTGGAAACTTAGCGAATGTTCTACGCCGAGAGATGTACGGTTACGCTTCTACCACTTCCAAGCACCAGCAACACCGACCACCACCACCACCACTTGACATAGATTGATTGTAAAGTAGTGAGGCCAGTATCTGTAGCAGTAGTTGTTTATCTATCTAGCCCTCACAATGTAGCAGTGTTAGTGTGTGGATACGTGAAAAAGGAGCACTAGAACACTCTGAACCCAAAACGGGTAACGATAGTCGGGTCGATATTTGATCATGTTATCGAACCTCGCGCAGATAACAGTATGCTTCACTATTCCAATGCCTTCCGTAGCATTGCAGCCCGTGATGATTGGAGTGGTACCCGCTGTCTGGCTGCAAGCTTGAAATTAGTGCACCGATCAATCGCAATACGAAGGGAGGGGGGGGGGGAAGCACACATCAACCCTCCAGCCATCGTTGAAGGCAAGCAAATCCCGGCCGCCGGGAATGCATCATGCTTAAACCGTTTCCATATGGATCCATTTGATGATGAGAATGTTGATGATGATGGCGATGATGGTGATGATGCAGCGCGCTTTTGTGCATTGGAGAAATGTTTTGAAAGCGTATGCTTTATGATGTCTATCCACCACCACCACCACCACCACCCGCCTCCTTCCCCGTGAGGGTAAGTGGGATGGAAGGAGTAACTATCATTCCGCAGTTCATAAGCTGAACTCATTTGTTATTACTTTTTGTTTGACTAGCAATGTGCTGCATGTGCAGCTTCTAGTGCTGTAGTGTGTTGGAAGGGCAAAGTAAAACACTCGACCATACAGTGTCCAGTGTGTGTGTATGTGTTTGGTCGAATCGAGAAATATGGTATGCAAAGCATTCATGCACGTAGTATTGTATTTGAAGAAGATTCTCTCGCTTTTTTGTTTTAGCAATAAATGCATACAACGATTACATTCCCTTTTTTTTTGAAAATAAACATGACAACCTCGTTCATGATAATGCATTTTCGAATTGCATCATAAAAAGTTAGATGAAACATGTATTTTACATTACAACCACACCATGTAACCGTCCGTCGGAGCCCATCCAATATTGATTATGCTCTTGGTGATGGTGATTTGCACGAGTGTAAAATCAATATTCGCCGTACCGTGTACCGCTCCCTGTTCCCACTCAGTGCAATGGTTGAGGTCAGTTCCAGCCACAACCTCTGGCGGGCATAACAGTTGCATCCATTTCTTTATTTCCCGCTCCCGGTGATACCATTGACTGGCTGGTAGTAGATTAATGCAATTTTCATCCACACAGACCAACAGGGGTTGTTTGGCCCCGGAGTTCCAGGAAATGTTTGCCGACCTTGGTACGGATGGTACAGTTCCGGTAAGCTGTAACGGATCTAGCTACAATGTAACGCCAAATGATTATTCGATGATTCTTAGCTACCAACAAAGGAAAACTAGTTATTTCTGGTAGGTTCCGTGTAATCTTTAAATTATTAAACTTTAAAACATGCACATACCTCACAACCGAAGAACAAAGCCCTTGGACTGCGTCATTGTTACGAGCTTGTTGAGTGTGAAGCAAAATTGGAGCATCTTTTGAAAAAGCTCGTTCGTTCATAGCGCACGAGGGAAAATTAATTACCCGCCTCGGGGCAATTTGTGTATGCGTTGTTTTATTATTGCTCTTCATTTTCGCCGCTTTTCCTTTTGAACATTAACTTCCATTATTGACACACGATCGAACACACACGCACGGGCGCTGTATCCGCTGACCCCTTTTCAGGCTGTGCCCCTGATGTGAAGTACGCTACAGCACGTGTTCTATCGATGCCTATTGGAAGCTCATTGTAATTGAAATTCAATCGTTCGCACTGAAACTGCTGCGTGAAAATTGTCACCAACCGCTTGCTGATGAAAGGACATTGTGCTGGCACTGTCCCTTCTTGGTATGCACGTAATAAGGGGCTGTAATTTAATATATGCACCGCGACCGCGAACCGCCAATGCATCCCTTTGCAAAGCCTGCATTCAAATTATGCTAATGCATCGCAAACATATTATCGAGCAGCAGCGTTCGATTGATGGATCAATTGGTTTAAAGTTTTGACACACCATTAGCGTTATTAGTCCAACCATTATCTGCTCCTTTGCTCAGCCCGCACGGACTGCAGGAAGGAGATCGATGGGAGATACATTTAGGAATATTTGGATCACGTGTGCTCACGATTGCAAGTTAGAAGAAGCTGAGCAAGAGAGCTCACGATCGAAGCAGTCACGGTGATAAAATCAACTACCAAACTGTTGGACACGAAGCGTGCTGTTGTCAAGTTTTGCTCCCTAACCTCAATCAATACCATGTTCTTTGGCGCCTTATTCACTTCACTTCCCAAACAAAACTTCTCCAAATACAATCCGGCAAATGGGCAAACTTTTGCTCTGTTACTTAAGTGCTAAACAATGTATTCCTATTCTTAACTTTATTTCCATGAGTTTGCTTTCGCTTTGTTCTGTTGCCCCTTCTCGCTGAGTATCTCCTTGCGTATCCATTACGGACGATCGAACTAATACTCTCAAACCCGTAACGATTGATTTAGTTTGTCTCGGTTTTTGTCTATTCAAGATGGGATGGGTGACAACGTATAAATACACACAGACAAACACACACACGTGCTTCAAAGTGTGTGCGTTGAGGAGTTGCCGTCTGAAATGAATTTTCTACGGGGGGATGCCTGAATGCGCACAGTGCGTGTGCTGTACTCGCCCATGGATGCTCGCAGGGTGTACATTAATTTATTTAATGTATTTCACCAATAAAACTGAAATTAACGTTCAATTACTTTATATACGGGAGTGTTACGGAAGACTGAGCAGGGTTGAATTGGGATGGTGCGTGTGGCGGCAAAGCAACACAAAAAGGGGTGCTAAAAGTCTGTGCGGCGTTCGGTCTCGGCGATACGATTCATTTGTCCGGCCTCCGGAAACTCTATCAGTCACCGCGCCCGGAGAAGTAGAAGTGGTAGAACTCAACGCGATGTGATAGTGAGTGAGAGTGTGTGTAAATCATAGTTTTATCTTGCTATGCTGTCAGATAGTACACATCCACAGAGCAGCAAAGTGTCGCATCTGGACAATCTTCCCTATCTTCGGGGTTATTCTTCAGGTGAATAGGTGTACGCTTCAATTCTGCCGTTGTGTGATAGTCAGCTCGAGAGCTCCGTAAACATTACATCGTGAGATCTATTCCAACACTTCAAGAGCGGCTCCTCACGTGTAATGGTGTAATTGCTTTGCAATTGTTGCCATTAATGCCAGGTGGTAATGCCGACGTCTCTCACTTGACCGAAATAACGCTAATCGCCACTTCAAACACCCTGGGTCAAAGCACCGCCTTGTGGCTTTGGAGTGACATCCGCACCTTAGGATATCGGTTGGTGTAAATGTTGCGGACAGTTTGGGGCAGAGAAGCGATGATCTTTTGGTAGTACTATTTAGGCCTCTCTTCCCGCACTACACATGTCTACAACTTAGGCTCTGTTCTCTACTTCGGCAGATATTCATCCCTCTTCGTTCCTCCCGCTCCCTTCCATTCAATTAGAGCGATCGTCTAATCGTCGGCTTGATCGTTTCGGGAGTTGCGTCCCTAGCGTGTAGCAGCAGAGACGCGCCTCTACATAACCTTTTAATTGAGATAACTGTGGCAATGTTTCATAACTCTTAAGGTTTAAAAATATCCATCCCAGCCGATCGATACAAGCAGCCGGGCATCGCGCTCTCGCAGACTTTCTTCTAAAATAGAGTTGAATTTTTCAAAGTTGATTGTTCCTGCCGGTGGGGTCCCCAAAACGCGTGCTCCACTTTGGCTGCGCGTAAAGCCATAATTAATCCGCGCTATCTTTGCGTGTCGTGCGTGCGTAGTTCCGTACGGTACGGCAAAACATCGGGATCGGGTGCGGGCTATAATTTGTTCTGATACGTTGAGGAAATAACGTTAACCGCCCGAAGGGATGCTTGCATTGAATTGTGGGAAGCAGGAGAGCGGGAGCTCTGGTTACGATAAGCACTGCCAGACCGTTTTACAGGGGTTTTACGAAAAGGTAAAACACGCTGCGAGTCGCAGACCTTTAGTGTGGTGTGCTTTTTATCTCATCCACCGTTTCCCGAAACAGCGCCATAGTCTCCCTGTCTGCCTGTTTTGCCTTTTCCAATTCAAAACACAAAACCTGACCGCCGAAAAATCACACCGAGGATCTGTATGTGTGTGTATTTTTAATTTCGCTTTAGCTGTGTGGTTCGCGTCGGTTTGTACACATGAGATATTCAACCTGGGAGGGGTGGGTAGTATAACTTCGTAAATTTCCCATTACATAACGTACCCGGTAGCTAAAAACGGATGGGAATCGTTTTTTGCTTTCGCCTGCCCTCCCTGAAATCAACCCAATTTTTTGGCAGAACCATGAATGAAAACGGCGGTCCCTTTCGACCATATCCTTTGCTAAGTAGTGGTGTAACCTTGGGGCCAAACCATCCAGCGTATGCAGCGTGTAGTTGGGAGTGTAGAAAGTAGACTAATTGGGTTTTAATTAAAAAGTGACTGCGCTTCATTAGGCCGGCCAGGTGGTGGGTTGGTGGGTTCGGAAAGAGCGTGTTGTTAGGCCCGTGTTAATGCACCGAGAAGCTTAAGGTTAAGGACTCGTGCCAGCGATTCGCGGCTTTGCGCCCGTGCCTGTGTAAGGTTCGCCTTTCACCTTCAGTGAGTTTTGGGTTCGGTTGAGCGGGTTCATAAATTTTAGCTTCGAGGGAACAATGTTTCACCTGTGGTCTATAAAATAGAGTGGTAAAATATGGAGTTATCGTACAATTTTCTCACTAGAATGATTGGTTTTACGTTCATTTGTACATTTTCCTATTTTTTACAATGGTTTCTTTTATGGTTAAGGCCAGAAAGTATAAATTTCAGTTTGGCAGTGGAACAATATGCATCATCCGGTTTATTCTACTTAACCATTTCGTTCTGCCGTATTGGATTTCGTTAATTGTGTATAAACATTGGTACATTTTTAAACAACTTTTTATTTTTTTTTTTCATCCTTTCTTGATCAAATATTTATGCTTCACAAAATAAATTCTATCACACATGAGCTCAGTCCGGTCTGGTGGTATATTTTTCAACCTGTACGTCTTAACAACATGCCCGTCATGTTATGTCAGCATTTGCTGACATTTTTTCTGAGAAAAAAAAATCTAGGCTTAAAATCTGAGACCTCGTTTGACGTGTGAGTTTGTACGGATTTTAGACATGATTATTTGTGGAATCACATGATCTTGTTTTAAAAATAGTTATTATGTTTTTGAAATTGATATTTACAGGGTTTTCCAGGTGTTCTAATAGCTGTGAGACACTTTATTGGCTCCTTCTTTCGTGAAATTAATTTTATGTAATGGGAATTGGATTCTATAGCATCCTTGTTGAACAAATCCAACTGGAATTTCCAAGGAGCCTGTCCAAAAAGGGTGCCATAAAGTCCAAATTCCATCTTATGAAGTTTACTTCCCATTAGAAAGAGTCAAGGAAGTGTCCCACAACTATGAGAACCCCTGGAAACCCCTGTAAGACTTCTTCTATTTGGTGTAACGTCCTACGCGGACATGCCGGCCAATACAGGCTTTCGAGACTTGATTCAGTACCACGCAGCCGGATAAGTCAAACCTTAGGGGGGGGGGGGGGGACGGTCCGTTCTAGGCTTGAACCTATGACGGGCATGTTATTGAGTCGTTCGAGTTGACGTCTGTACCACGGGACCGCCCCCGTGGATATTTAAGACACACAGGACAAAATTAGTGATTTGCCTTTCATTTGATAGTTTAATGTTAGCATTACTTTAATAGAAATGATTTGCCAGAATGAAATATCAAATGGTCACTCAAATGGTTGACTTCGTATTTCTTTTTTATTTACATAGCTCAAAAAGTGCTATTTGATGTTATTGCAACTTAGAGCTAATCAGAACATGAAACATTAAACCAATTATCATAAAATTCCATCTCACTTCTTCCACTTCATCGTATTCACCATTTATCATATTTCAATCCCAAAGCAGACCGATCTACCGGAAGCATTGTACGTGTTCTGCTCGATCTCACCCCTACAGCCACCAGCCCTGTGGTATGTTTAATATCCGTTGTATAAGAGGACGACAATCGCAACAGGGAAATACAAAAAAAAACAACCCCACGAATGGAATGTGCACTTCCCAAACCCTCTTCACTCCTCCCCTGTTTGCAAACATGCCGGGCACCATCGACAGATCGCGATCGCGTTCAGGATCGCAAACGATCACACATATGGTTTATGCTCCTCTCAGGAAAGATGGGGTGGGGTGCCGCCATCATGCCCCATCCCGTCATTCTAAAGTGCCAACTTCATTAGAAAGAAATTAGATACGATGAGGTGCACGTTCGTGCAGGGTTTTTTTGCGCTCGTAGCCATTCATCTGAACAGAGCGGAGGAGCGGGCGCAAAAGGGTAAGCAAACGGAAAACCAACACCACATTTATGACCAATCGGTTGGACCGCCAATGGGTTGTGCTGTGGTGCGTTCCATCGTTCCTGCCTTTTTTTGTCCAATATTTGCTTCGCCTCATTTCTAAGTGGGGTTTTGCAAATTAATGTGCGCTGTGTTGGCCAGGGCCGGGTGGGACGTCTTTCGTTTTCATGATTTATTTACAAAACCTCATTGAGGTTAGGTTTAAGGCTGAAGGCATGAAGTTTTGTACCCAAAACACACAAGCAGACATGCTCCAGCACACACATACACACACGCGTGAGCGCGCGCAAAGTCTGCAAAGTTCCAGCGGTGCCGCTTCTAGCTGCTGATCGGAGCTAAACCTCCGAAACATACCTATATTTCATGTTGGATCGGTTTTCTTCTGGGAAGTTCTTGTTGTTTTTTTTTTTCTTCTTTTGCTTATCCTGTTCAAGTTTTTTGCTGCCACTCTCATGGGAAAAAAGTAAGATTAGCAAAGTTTTTTTTATCCCTTCCTTGCGCTTATAAACTTATGCTTATCGTTAAGTTTGTATGTTTGGGGCATTTTTTTGTTGTTCTTGATGTGTTGCTTCCACTCCGACCTTTCGGGAGGCCTAGATACTTGAAATTCCTAATCCAATTGGACATGGGCCTTTCATACTTTATTTAAAATGCACCCAAATGCTATCCTCGGAACAATTTACATCGAAAAAACAGTATTTCCCATAATGAAGTTATGTAAATTTACCAAAGATTGATCTCGTTACTGTATATCTTTCGCTATGTGCCTTTCACTCTATCTCGCTCTCACTCTAAAACCAACCAACCCGAACAGAACCCGAACATCTATTTTCTTACATAATGAGCGGAGTTCTCGGCTCGCGCTTCGAAGGTCTCAGATCTCCTGCTCAGACCACCGTAGTAAAGATAAAAAAGTTGAAACGAATTTTATGGCTATCAAAAACTTCTTTGCGCTCTGGTGGTGCGGTGTTTATGTCGCTGGCTGGTGTAGCTGTAGCGGCTAGCGCTTTTATTATGGCCTCGCAGTAGAAAATATCCTGAAAGTGCCTTCACCTTCAATTTGCCAAAAAGGTAAAAATCTAACCTTTTTTTTTGCCTTGTTTTGGAGGAAAGGTGGAAAACGATTCCCTTTTTCACGGTAGTACTGAACAAAAAAAAAAGGAAAGGAAAGCCTCAGTACACTTTTCGGGATCTTTGGAAAATGGGGAAAGCTTGCCATTTTGTACGCTATTTCGAAGTGTGTATAGGTGTATGGGCCGAAAAGAACGAAACACTTTAATTCCCAATCCAGTGTAGCGATTCATAAAGTACTTCAACTCCCTTACCCGATAGCACCTCAGCATTACGTGTGCAAACAACAAATAAACAACAATGAGCAACGCAAGGGGGAGAAAACAACGACTTTCCACCAAAAAAGAAAAGAGTAAAAAAACAAAGCAACCACTACCACCAGCAAGACATGAATCGGTCGGGGTGCGTGGTTTTGGAGCTCAGCCAGATCGAAGTTACCTTTGCACCGCGCTTTGCCTTGTCGATCCATTATAAAGTTTCGTAAAACGGCTTTCGATGTGTGGTCCTCACAGGTTCCGAAACCGGAAGGTCCTGAACTGGGAACGATCTTCTGGCGAGCAAGTCGTAAAGAATAAGGGCAGAAGTGGCTGCTCTGCCTTCGGAGAAACAGAAAAGACCGGCACGCACAACAGGACGATTGGTTGGGTAATGTTTCTTCTTTAATAATTACACACCTGGTTGAGAGATATGGCAGTGTTTGGAGTGTAGCTTTCTAAAGCGTAGCGTACACTTCCACAAGAGTTGCGCATCGTACAGTACCAAGCAAATGAAATAAAAAGCGCTACAGAATCGCTTCATCGTACGAGAGAGATACGAGATCTGGCGCTGCCGAGCTGCTGATATATGCCGGAGCCTTAGCGCGCGCGCCCCCCTAGAGAGGAAACGACACACACGCAGGAAGGAAACACCTTCTTTCACAACGTGTCGCTCTATGCTGTGTGAGTATGTTTCAAGGGGGGAGCAGGGTTTTTGTTGCTGTTTGATATGTTGATCTATCTCGAGATAATTATCCGCCGTTGTTTGCAGTATGCTCGGTCTCCCGGACTGTGGATTGCAGCATCTTTTTATCAGCCCTCCTGGAGGAGGGCGCTCACACATACGAGCGCGGATGTTGCTACAGAAGGTCCCATAAATGTACTTCTTCCTAAGCTTACCTAGAAGAGTTCCGCCTAACGAGCGCAGAACTTGGTCTTGGTTGGTACCTTTCGCTCCACCCGGTACGGAATAATTGGAGTTGTTGAGCAATCGCTTTCACTGGAACGACCCTGTGGTGTAACATTCTCGAGCGAGAGTTAAGGTACTCTTCTTAGTTTGTTCTGGGGTTTTTTTGTGCTCTTCTTCTCCACAAACCTGGTTGGTTAAGTAAATCCCAACCCAACGGGCAGAACAAATAGCTTGGGGAGGAGGCACGGGCCTTCGTGGAGCACTTTCCTATAGTGAGTTGCATTAAATCTACCCAGTTCGGTTTCGTAACATACTCCCGCAACAAGGTACGTCATTTTTAGCGCTTTTATTCCGCTGTGTCGCTGTATAGCGAGTGTCGAGTGCCCTATTTTTTGTCCTTTGCTGGAAGAGCTAGATTAAAACTCACGACACGACAGAAAAAAATATCCCAGGATTAAGTTTATCCTCGTGGAGCAGAATCTACCTCATCACGATTTGTGTGTGTGTGTGTGTGTGTGTGTGTGTGTGCTCGTAGAATCTAAAAATAATGTTTCATTAATTTCCTTGTCAAGTGCGCTTTCGCCTTCAGTTTTAAGCTCTTAGAAGGATTAGCACTCGACAAAGCAGCATCTAAAACATCGCCAAAAAGACTAACTTTGCTCACTTTCTCCCCCTCCCTTTCCCTCTTCTCCTCTCGCTCTCTCTCTCTCTCTCTCTCTCTCTCTCTCTCTCTCTCTCTCTCTCTCTCTCTCTCATCTCCTTCGCCAAAAACCCTCTCCTTTCAATTACTTATGCAAATCTGTGTGTAATGCAAATGTTTCGGCAATTACTTAAGAACTCCGGCAAAGGCAATATCGATGCTCTTCCAGCGACGCTTCCGGCAATCCTCAACACACCCGCAAATGTCCGCAAGAGGAGACTCGCAATTATCTCACCGGAATGTCGGTAGCAGTAGGCCTGCAAGAACGAAAGCAATATAGGGCAAAAAATGCTATCCAAGCTTGTTTGTTTTCCATCTCAAGCACCACCTGCTCGGGGTGGATCTAGTTCACATGGTAACCGGGGAAGCTTACGGTGAGAATGGAGGAGGCGCACACACCAGTACAAAGCGAAGTGGCGATATTGCTTTCGCTTCGTCGCGGTCAAATGGAAATATTTGTTTAGGCATTGCCGAGAGGCATTCTGGCCTCCGGGCGGGGGGAGTCTACTTCCGGAGAACGTTTAGGAAGCTGCTTAAGATTTAAGCGGAATTTACGGGCTCATTCATTTGCATACGGTTGCGATTCGGTACGGGGTTTAATGTGAATTAATTGATTTTTATTTGAGAATTTTCACCGGAGAAACAAAAGCAGTACGGTAGATGGATTGTTGTTCGTGCTGTCATTGTCATGGTAGATTTTGAATTACGACCAAATCCCATTAGCATAAGGTAACAGGCCGCTCGTATCATCACTCATTGTTTGAGGTATTATTTGGGCGTTGAAGTATAAGATATTTTAAGCTCTTTGTTATCTTTAAAATAAGAGTTTAGTCAGAAGCTGCTCTCCAATGCTTGGGATGTTTCCTCAGGTGCTAGACCGAATGTACGGTAAAGTGTCTGAGCCCGGAGAAATCAATGAATTAATCATAAAATAACAGATTTTTGTAGCTAGACAGAGTTATAACCAAAGCATTATCTGGTTCTGGTGTTTGAATGTCATGCAGCAGCATTTCTGGGCATCTAGCTGTGTTGATCGCTTCAAGAAATCCCATTCATGACTCAAGTTAGATCATGTTGTTCTTTAGATTTACGATTATTGTAACGTAACGCCAAGTGATATCAATGTATAGAACATGGAGTACCCGATAACTGTTTCTTGCTAATGAAGATGGTCTCGATCACTGCTCCTAATCCCCATATACTGCTAGTTGCCTCCGTTCTATCACAAATTAACGAAAAACACTACCACATTTGTTGATACTGCCCGTGTTTGGTGTCCATATTCTTATGAATGATCTCAATTCTTCTTGTATTCCTCACTTTAGATCCAGTACTAGAATGTGACAAGAACCAGGATCACTCGATTTTACAATTCCAGGGCTTAGAAAAATATTTTCTGATATTTTTTAATTTAAAACACACACTAACGGAACACGCGTACAACAAGGATCTATAGGCAAGAACAGCAATAAACTTGCCAAAGGCTATCCGTAAATTCCTATCGAAAGGAAACTCTAAACCAAATTCTCAAATTCCTAATTTTAAAATTCTCTCCCTACAAAAAAAAGAAATGCCTTTGTTACCTTCCCCAACGATACTCGCTCCAGTTTTAAAGCTTTGATGAAAAATACCAGAAAAATACCTTCACTTTTACAAGTGCTTCACCTGAACGCCGACCTGAACGAGGCGGTACAGCCTCGTTACGGCCACCGGTTATCTCGTTTGCCTTCCACGCGCATCCACTTCAAAACAACGTGGCAGGGGCAGGAGATTTGAAACGGCCGAAAAGGAAAACTTTACAGTCAGTAAACGTAAACAACGAGAAAGACAATCCGTTCCACTGTGTGTTCCGTCTGTCTGTCTGTCGGTCTGTGTGTCCCGATTCCGGGGCACTGGAATCGTTGTCACTCTCGTTTTCAATTCCCCAAATCCCCGTCCGTTTTGCCGAGCTGCGGAGCCTAGAAAGCATCATGCGCGCCGCCACAAGAGCCGCACCAAACGTGACAGTGCTCGGCGGCTGCCTTACGGGATCGTAAATCATGTGACATAAACTAATTAGCGCCTCGTCATGTCTTTTTATCTCCGCCCGGTGTTGAGGCGATTGTGTGTAGGTAAGGGCTGGGGGGGGGGGGCGGTGAGATTATGTTTTAATAAAATTCACCAGAAATGCGCGCCCGAGTGAACAAACACGCCACTCGAAGCGCACCCGCGACAGCATCACGAGTCTTGTCACTTAATGAAGTTCTTTTTTGTTTTCTTGCATTGGTGTCGGAAAGTTCACACCCCCTGCTGGTGGAGAAAAGCTTCTAGGAAAAGGTTGCTTTTTTTACCCCGCTTCCCGCTTTCTTCCCTGATTTTTCATTCACAAGCTTCAACCGTGGAGAGAATGGAGTCGATCGCGCTTCTTATGGTTAAATGAAGTTGTTCTACTTACTTTCAACCATGGTTCCGACCAGCACGACGGCGAACGCCAGTGCAAGCTGCACCGCACCCCAGCCGCGAAGATTCATCGTTTGGCGCGGTCGGTTCGTCGCTTGTTGGAAGCTGGAAGACGCTGGAAGATGCAGAACAGCACAACCGAACAGAGAAAAAAAACTCTTCAGCCCTGGCACACACACCAGGGTAGGAGCAGGGGGGGTGAAAGGAAACACTTCTTTTCACACTGCACTGCACTGTGTGATGTTTGGGGAGCAGATTCTTTTCAAGCACTTTTTTAGATTTTTTATACTGAAATGATTTTTCAACTTTCAACACTTGTTGGGAAAACTTTCACGCACACTTACACTCGCACACACATACAGACATAGACACACAGGTTGAGACTGGTGATTCTAGAATAGAATGAAACTTGCTTTTATTTGCATTTATCTTTATTTAACTATTGACGATTTAACGGCAGACTTCAACGCATAATGATGAGGTCTGCAAGCAGGTGCTCGAGAACTTTTTCTAATTAGTATATTTCGTTCTCATTATGATTTTGAACAAAAGTGGAACTAGCGATAAACAAACTTCTTGTAGATTTTATTCTAAAAATTTTTCTCCAATCAAAAGGATCATTATTGTTGCAAGTTTTAAAAAATGGGAGAAAATGTAATAAAAAAGCAAAAAACCGAAACTATTCTTATATTATTGAGCAGAACGAGAAAAAAGAACACCCAACCACGCTACTTCAGGTGCGCTAAGTACACACGAATACATTTGCTATTCATGAGACTGCCGGACTTGGTTTCCATTTTGCTTTTGGTCGAAATAAAATGAGCGCACACTTTGCTGCATGCACACCCGTGCACAAGTTTGCCCTTTCGCGATAGTGGATGGGTCGGAGGGGGGGAAAAAATAACGACGTTCCTCACTTTAGGTGGCCCTTCATAGCTATCATCTGCCGCCCGGTTCCCCTTATTTCCCCCCAGGTAGCTCAATGTCGGTCAGTATAAGAATTCTAATTTTAAAATCATCATAATTTAGTCGCCAGTCATCACATTCACAACACACGGCCACACACACACACACACGGCTCAGAACTGACCGCACGATAGAGCAGGGTGCCGTGTTTTCGGGAAGCGAACAAAATTCAAAATGTTGAAAGAATGCGTTATGCAAAACTGAGCAGACACGACGGTGGCGTATGTGTGTGTGTTTTTTGTATTTTAATTTTCCAACACCGCCCAATGCGCAACCACTTTACAGCGGTGTAAGCACAGCCACGTGAGAATACCGTCGCACCACTACGGCCACTACACTTGTACGCTTGCACTTCCGTTGCAAAACCGGGATGAAAATAGCTGACCACACACGCACACACACACACACGCTGTCTCACACTCATTCACACCGTTTGCTGGTGCAGCGATGATCGCAACTGTTAACGTTGCACTGCAGTGACTGCAGCGATCGAAAACTGCAATCACTTAGTTGTAATGGAATATCGGAATTTGAATTGCATTACTATCATTTTTTTATTATTGTACAGAAATGGTTGATTTTTTTGTTTTACTAAATCACAATGCTACGACGGATCGCGTCATTACTCCACTTTTAACGATCACTTGATCGGTTTCGAACATTTACGGGTACATCTCTACGAATAAATTCTTCACAATTGCGTTCCTCTAAACCCTTCTTTAGTGCTCACAGTACTTTCAAGCAACACACAACCCGTTAATAATTTTTCCAAACGTCAAATAAAGACCTTTTTTATATATTACGCACGCAAAATTTCACGCCACCCGGCACAACGGCTCGATACGCAGCGACTGTCCGTGTTCACTGGTCGCGGTTCAAAATACGAATGAACGGTCAACGTTACGCTGGTAGCCGTCGAAGCACCGCTTGCCATGAATCGTTCATTCGTAGCGTGCTCTGCGACCAGAATGAACACGCAGAAAACACGCAACTGTGTGCGCCGGCAAGCAGGCCGTGTCTCACAACAAAGCGTATTCCAGTTCATTCGTAGCGTGGAATGAATATGGTTGTGCACTGTGGGCTATTTGTGCGTAAAAATTGGTAGAAAAAATATAACAAAGGTTTTATTAAGGTATTTAAGAATAGGGAAAATATTTATTCCATTTTTTTGCCTTGTGAGGTAACACACATTTTCCTGATTCGTGTTAGGATTTTACGCTTGACGTGATTGAAATATAGTGTTACTATGTTGAGCTAGCTTGAGAAACCCGGATACGTAATTCATCTCTCTCTTTCTCTCTCTCTCTCTCTCTCTCTCTCTCTCTCTCTCTCTTTCTCTCTCTATCTCTTTCTCTCTCTATCTCTTTCTCTCTTTCTCTCTCTATCTCTTTCTCTTTCTCTTTTCCTCTCGTATTCTCTCACTCTGTATGTGTCTTATTCTCTCCCTTTATCTCTCTCGGTCGGTTCTATGATGAAAAGAAAACAATTACAATAACATAAATAGTTTACACTTTTTTCGGGTCAGTTTTTTTATGTGAACGACATTATTAAAAAAAAATGATGTGTAAACATTAAAAACAAAAAAAACAGTGTAAATGTTAGAAGTGACGCATAACAATGTAAATGTCAGATAATTCAACAAATAAAAAATGATATTTTTAACGCACTGACTATCATGCCCCGCACTGTAAGTCGACTTTGAAACAGCATGCGTGAAAGCTTTTCAAAGCTTTGAAGCTATCTTGAAATTGAAACGAAAAGCTTTTTTAATGATGCTCTGATGTCGACAGATATCGACTAAGATGTGAGATCATGATGCAACTGTGGGGTTTAGACAATTTTGTTTTACATTTTGTTGTATTTCTTAATTAGATGTTCCGATGTAAAATATTTCTAGTATGACGCACAACTGTAGTTAATAACATTGAATATTGAGATGAGATACACCTGATTATACTGATCCCAGCAAAGAGTTTCAATTGAATCACTTTATTTTGATTTTATTTATTAACAAAGTTGTACAATATATATTTTTTGATTAATCTCCATACATCTCCATCACTTTAATAAACCTCTTTACAACCGTTATCGTGGCAACCGGCAAGCGTGGCATTATCACTCATATCTTGAAGAGTACGTGTTATTTAACTGCAGTTGCATTTTAGAAGTGTAACACATTCGCTGCATCAGCTTCGGAAGAAATAGTAGGAATAAAACGCCGCAAATCCTTCACCGTACAGCAGTAGGTGAAACCACTCGCAAATTTGTCATACTTTGCATTACTCCACCCGTATTGGGCACAGATATCCTGACACAGCATCTCACCAGCTGGCATACTTCTTCTGAACGGATCGTTATTAGTGACGAGTGCGATGGCAGCATTTCTGCGCATAGATTTGACTATTTTCCAAAGCCACTTGGGTATTTCAATACCCTTGGCATCCAGTGTGATTGGAACCTGATGGCCATTTACGTGGGGAAGGGTAAGAATGTCGTAAACTCCCGTAAAAACCAGTACATCCTCCTCTAAGCGACCCGCGACTTGGCGAGCTGCAGCTTCAACGGCCTTCCAGTTTCCCCGATTCGTTGCCACCCACTGGGGAGCGACGTTGACGTAGAAATTGGTGACCAATCGCCATGGACGAAAGATACCATCTGCAAACGGTACCATATGTCCTCGTTCAAGATTCGAACCAGACGAGATGAAGCGTTGCGCCTGAGCAGCGGATCCCAGAAGATCGGTAAAACGTTTAAGCTGCTGTGCTTGCCGTTTGCATGTTGTAGCACGATTGAAGATACGTTACGAAAGCAAGGCTCGGAACATCAAATCCCAAGCTCAGCAACGTTCCACCACTACCGCAACTAGTGGCCCAATTTCGATGCGTCCCGGTCGTATGGGAGTCACAAGCAATGTTGGCAATATTTACATTGGAAGCTCCGAGCGTAAAGTTCGTTCCAGAGACGCACCGAATGTAGGCCGTTTCATTCCCAGCTGGAGAGAAAATCGGGTTGTAAAAGAAGCTAATGGTTAGGATTCAAACCGTATGGACTTATTGTACTGTGAAACGTACTGTTTAGGATTCGATTACCTGGACAGGCAATCATTGTAGCTTTACTGGCCAGCCACTGCAACGAAGGTCCATCCGGAGCCCACAACTCATCGCTGCGCAGGAACAGTGGTTCCTTTTGGTTCAGCTGTGATTGTATGTGAATTTTACACTCTGAAAAGATCTCATCACTGATAATGTTGCTATACGTTCGCCTTATCGAAGAAAGCTAATATCTCTTACGTCCATTAGCGAAAGCAGCCAAGGTTACTAAACCCATAACGTATGTAAACATGTTGAAGCTTTGCTAATTCGGCTGGGACAAGATCCATACGACTGTTGAAAGACTACTGATTTTTCACATCTATCAGAGACGCTTTTATAATCTAAATGCCGGATACCTTATCAAACACGATAATTATTATGGATTAATGGTTGTTGAGTAGGGAATTAAATTATCTAGCTGATTATCTACCACGATTCCAGGAACGATTGCTCTCAGATGCTTTTCGGCTATGCATGATAACACTTTACACATATGTATTTATACATTATCTATTTTCAACACAGATCATTCAACTACACCGTGGCAAATGAAGACGATGTTTGTAACCTGAAAAATCTGCACAAACAATGGATGCTTGTTTGAATAACTAAACTGAAGACCTTAGCGATGATTTAGTATAATAGGGTTTTCTCCTTCACAACCAACTTACTGGATATAGACAACGTTCCTGTTCTGTAAATTTGCCTTACCTTATCCGGCAACCTTATAACCGCTTTGCTGTCTTGCCTGCCTGCCGCAGGAGTGTCCGAACCCACTCACGGTATCACGCCTTCGTCTACCAATGGCTTGGCCTTAATGGCGGACCATCGGAGGCTGGCGAGCTTGATACTGCCTTGCATTTCGTATAGCTCGTCGTTACATCGGCTCCGGGTCCATTGTGCTTCCACACATACAGAGTCCATGTCTCAGAGGCCTATGTGAACTGTTTTGTCAGGCTGTAGAATGATCGGTAGGCAGTCAGCAACTTGCTGACCTTTGACTTGACCCTGTAAGTTTACCTGTTTCATTAAACTCGCGATAAAATGTTGCCACAACATTTTTTCTCCTTATTAAACTCGAAATTTGTAACACGTTTGCGCTGATATTTTGAGTAAATATTTTATTACTAAACTTAGGGAGACTAGGGTTTTACACTATCTTGATAACATGAAATGCTTTCAATTGAAATCCTTCTCACGTAAAGGTTCAAGCTTTGCTAGCATGTTCCGCAAATATGTCAGGAAATTCCTATCTTCACTCAACCCTTTCAAGCTCAGATACAGCTCAACCGGCACTTGCGGTATCTTGGAGGTAGACGCTTTCAGCACAGATTCAATGCGCGGCCGATCGCGCTCTGTTATGTCCTCTAGGCCGTGCTGCAGCTCATACTCGAGTAGCGCCTTCGACAGTTCAAAATCGGCACACCGCAACGACAGAATCACAACGTCATCCGCCGCATCCTCCATTTTGGTCACCTCCCGGGCACCGGCCTCGATGGCATGCTGCAGAAATCGTTTCGCAAAATCGACATATTGTAGATTAACTGCTTCGTACAGTGCCCTCCGATTTGCTGGCAGTGTGAGGTTAGGTTTGTATTGCATGATCAAGTCCAGCATTTCGATGGACCCGGTCTTGGCCGCCCACATCAGCAAGGTGCCACCGTCCTTGTCTATCATGTCCACCGGGGTCCGGTCGTAATCGAGCAGCTGTTTCAACGTCGAGATAGAGTTTACCAACGGCACAACTACCGCCACGTGGGCCGGTGTACAGCCGTACGCGTTCCGAACAGTTACGTCGATGTTAAGGTCGAGTAGCTTTGCCACGATGATTTGTTGGCCGCATGATGCGACCGTATGTATGAGTTTGTTGCCATCGGTTCTATCGTCCAACTCCAGCAACGTATCCCCTTTGTCATTGCGTAGATCTCGCGTGAGACACTCTTCCAGTAAGTACAGTGCTGCGTCGGGTAGCATACACAAAGCGCTATGGATGATCGAGTTGCCATGACAGTCAGCCAGCAGAGGATTGGCGCCGTGCTGGACGAGTAGCTGCACCGTTTCCAGATCGAAGTGAGCCTCTACAATCTTTCCCAAAACAGTCTTACCCTCGGCTGCTCTAATGTTAAGGGTGTTGGATAAGTCGACAGAAGCATCCGGTGGGAAGACGTCATATACGCAAGCAAGGTCTTCATTTCGCAAGAAATGTATTGCACGTTGTCCTTGATAAAACGTACCGTATACTACGGTTTTCGGCCCTTCGAATGCATCGGTGAAGTTTAGCAGGTCCTGCAGATTATCCTCCAGTAAGGTACTATCCCTCAACTTCAGTACAACATCCTTTGGCACGTGCGTGACTTTCAGTACAGTCATACTCACGGACACATTGCCAAACACGGTCGTAAGCTTATGCCAAATTTTCCCTTCTTGGAGTAATCCTTCCATTCTGCTGATCATATCAGCACAGCACGACTCCATACTCCATGTAACATTGTCCGCTTTTTTGTAGTAATGTACGAAGGAACCATCTTTCTGAAATACAACATCTCCGAGGACTCCAACGCCTTCAATCTGGCGCATAATGCAGGCACGATCTAGAAGTTCCCGTATCACACGTGGATTTTTCGTTTCTGCCGCACAGCACAGTGATGTTCGGTCCATGTTGCACTCTTCCACAAAACAAATCATTCTCCACCGGTGAAGCAGGCTTACGTTGAGTTCAACATGATCAAAACCATTGGTAAAATGATACCGCGATAGTTGGTGATCAATTTCACACCAAATTGCCGTCCAAGCAGGTTGTTCGTATTCTTCCAATATCACTTCATGCAGAGTCGTTGAACTGTCGAGCCAGCCAAATCCGTGTGCCCCCAATGCTTGTACCATTCTGCTGGATGCTGTATCGTTGCCCACAGCTACCGCAAGTGGATGGTTCGTGCGCGTACCGTAAATCGATCGATCTAAGGTCCCGATTCGTCGTATCAGTTTAACTTGCCCACTAGCGACCAGTAGCAGCAACACGTTTGCATCCTCATCCTGGTAGCCTGGAACTAGCACATCAACTAGTGCGTGTGCCTCCAATAGCAACCGTACACAGGGCCACTGGTTGCTAAGGGCGGCTTTGTGGATGGCAGTTGACAGTACGGTTTGATCCGTCAGTGGGTACACTTGTAGCAGATGTTTCAGAATACTGCACCGCCCAAAGGAAGCCGCCGTGAGGTAACATTCACCCAGTATTGTTGCATTGGATTGTGTTTTACCCAGAAAGTGCTTCAACGCTGTTTCATTTCTTGCTTTTATCGCTGCTCGAAGTATTGTACTCATGAGCTCATCATTATTTGGTGATTTTATCGTGATATTTTCCAACGTATCATTCCAGTGCAGGATGACCAACCGTTCTAGGGCGTTTAGACTCATTTGGTTCGTCCCTTGCATCATTAGCTCGGCAGTTGAGCGTAGTCCTCGAAGAATGGCTTTGTCTACTGTGTGACGGTCCACCAGGGTGGTACGAAAATCGGGATATAGTCGAACCATTTCCCGAATACATTCTTCGTTGCCGTAATCTAGGAATTGGTCCAACAGATTTCGTCTTTCGGTGAGTGTCTTTGAAGCTTTAGCGGCTGGCGAAAGGCGCATCATAAGCTTGGGCCAGGAATAGAACAGCCCTTCGAGTGGTTTCGTTTCATCGACGAGCTTAAACGCCGTCTCGAAATCGCGTCGCACTATTGCAGTTTCTAGCGCAAACTCCGGCCGATGATACAACTCGCGAAGGTACGGAAAGTAGCGACCAAGTAGGGGCACAATCGAAGGAGCCCGGTCGCAGAAACCCTGTATCGTATTGCCTGCCGAAAGCATGGTGGCCGGATAGTGCTCAGCATTCGGTGTGAAGCAAAAGTAGGCCGTAATTGCTCCCCCAGATCGCATCAGCGCGTGTACCCGCTGCACGTCATTGTACTGGAAGGAGGCTAGGAGTTGCTGCTGCTCCTCAAGCCATCGGTACATATCCGCTAGCGAGGGTAAGTGCAGCTGGATCGGGTGTTGTTGCCGGCTTTCGAACAGACGCACCTCGGTGTGAACAAAGATGTATGCATTCAATATCGTTTTGGCGTCCCCACTGTCTGTCAGCATGTTGTAGGACAGTGAGTCGTGCGCCAGCAGGTTGCGAAAGTTTTTCCCCTGTATCATCGGAATGCGCTGCTTGACGCAGTGAAAGCTGTCGCCAAAGTAACCGACCGCGGTCAGTATCTCACACAACTCCAGCTGTAGATGCTCGAGGCAGGCAAGAGTATCTTCCTTTATTATAATGTTAGCAATCTGCAGCACTTCGACCGTCTGGATGTCGTTCTGTTCGAAAATCGTTTTCAGTTTGTGGCGTCGCTCGTCGTATAGTGTCTGCAGCAGGTCCTGGTCTCGCTGGCGCAGTTGCCGTACGAGCGTAGTATTCCAGGGTAGTCGTCGCTGTTTGCAAAACGATTCCAGTACCTTCCACTTGTTGTCCAGGAAGAATATGTTCGCGTAGTACGGAGCTAGCCGTTTATTTAGCTGATCAACGCCCTCCTCGTCTACTTCATCCGCTATGCCAAGCTTTTCAATCAGCTTGCTTGTGTGACCAATGGTGTAGTATGCATCTGCATCTCCTATGGCGCAAGTAATCATCGCTAGCTTATTGGACATGGTTTCGGTATCGATCCAAGTTAACCGAGTGTCCATCCAGTGGATGCGCGATAAGCTCGAGGTATTGGCGTTCCATTTGCTGCAAATGCTTTCCAGCACCGTGTTCGGCCGGTACGTGTCAATCTTCCAGTGCAGCAGTCTCCGTATTGTGGGTAAATCGTTGCACGAAAAGCATGTTTTGCGCAGGTTCTCATAATCGAGCTCCCTTTCGGTCGCTAGCATCGCCTGCACCTCCTCAACAATGCCACACTGTACCTGGAACTGTTCCTCTAACTGCGCGAACTCAACTGTATTACCTATTGGATTTTCTCGCAACTCCGCTAAAAGCCCTTTCACCATGGCAAAATAGCCCGTAACCTGCTCGAAAGCTATGTGTATCGTAGGAAACAACACATCCTTCTCGCCAGCATAGATCACTAGCGATCGCAGCGCTTCCAGCGACCCGCACCGTACCAACTGCCCGTAGAAGCTGCGCCGTACTTCTACCATCACTAGGACAAAGAGCAGATTTATTACCATCCTTACAGCGACCGTATGATTGGGAAGAAAGCTGTACACTCGCCGTTCCAACTCTGCATCAATCAGCAATCGCGAGAGGGAAAACTGTCGCGCATAGCTGTTGCGTATGGAAATGACGATGTCCGCGAACCGGTGCGAAATCATGCGGCCCATCGCATCCTCTAACCGATCGTTCGGCATGTTCGGGGTGCTGTTGGTGTTTTTCAACATCTCACCCAGTATCATGACGGTGCGCTTTAAACTGTCTTGGAACGATTCCACGTTGGCAGGATTTACTCTTGCCACTTGAGCAAAGGCGAGCACGATTTTGTCCAGTGAGTAAAGCTGCCTCAACTGCCCGTAGCACTTGATCATCTTGCGTCTGGTGCGTCGATCCTTCCCTCGCATTAGATGCTCCAAATTGAATGATTCGCTTGCTACGATCCTTGCCGCAACTGTGTCCACTCGGTTCCGTTTCAATTCTGCCATTATAAGATCGGCCACGTTTTTCGGCTGCCTGACACACTTCAACCTGGTCTCAAGTTGTTCAATTAACCATTCTCTCTGCGTTTGCTGAAGTGCTCTCAGCTCGTGTGACTTTCTATCCGCCCATTCCGTATGGTCCTTCCTTATCCTTTTTATCATATCTTTTATAAGCATATCACGATTGCTGTTACCTTTTCCAATTGCTATCCATTTCTCTTCAAACTGTTTAATTGTGGTCGGTTTACACGAAATTTTCATTTTCTTCATGATGTCCTCGATCAAACATTCTTTTTGCTGCACTATTAAGCTTTCGCCTTCCTTAACAACCTCGCTTAGCTTCTGTTCCGTCTGCTCAAGGAACCGTTTCACCTTCATCAGCTGAAATGCAATCATGCGGATACATTCTATCACTATTCGTTTGTTGACGATAACACGATAAACCGTGAACGTTGCTGGATTTTTTAAAACGTTCCAAAACACGGCCACACAAAATATTGCCTCGCGCAGGGCCAAATAGTCGAGGAACTTTTTGTACTGCAGAAAGTACAGATGGTTGTGGAGCACGTGCAGCCGCTGCAGCAGCCGATCGTCAACATCCCCGTACGAGCCGGTGTCGTAGCTCTTACCAATCACATTCCAACAGTCGCTCACCACGTCAATGTGGTCCTTCCATTCATCGGCAGTCTTGTCGCACCCGCCCGTCCAATCGCCCGACAAACGCCGAAACCCAAAATCGGCCAACTTAAACATCACAAACACTCTTAAATCTGCCGACAGTAGGACCTGCTTAACGCTTAGCTTTGTAAGCGCACCGGTAAGGCATTCGAACAGCCGACGCTCATCGAACTGCTTCAGCTCTAGAAACGCCTGAAACAGCGCTAGCGAGTTGTGCTTCAGCATCCTATAGCAGGCGGTCGTATCGTCGGCTCCTTCGATGACGATCTCGATCATGCGCTCGAGAAAGCCGGCTGCGGTGCCTTGTGTTAGCGCTTGTTGTGCCCCCACCAAGCCAGCCAGCACTGTACGGCCCTTGCTATCAACCGTCTCACTATCGCACAGGCCACTCGCGAGCAAACGGCGCACCAATCCGAGCCGACTCATCTCGCCCGTCTGTACGCAGTGCAGCAGTGGCGAAATGCCGTAAACAAACTCGAACAGCAGCATGGTTTCGATGGACGATCGTTCCAGGGTGCGAGCCAACGCCTGCTCATCTTTATTGGCGATCGATTCGAAGATTTCGGCAATGCACAGTAAATCATTGCTATGTTTTGTTTCACTGCCCGCCATTGAACGCACGTACACATCACTTGTTGAACGGTCTCTTCTCTACTGACTGTTTGTGATAGAGTTTTTGCGTGCCGGTCAAACTGTACGGGGGATTACCTTCAAAGTCAAGCTTCACCACAGAACGCGCACACATACGCTTGCGCTTCTGCGAATGTGCAAAACTCTCTCCCCGTCTCTCAGCAGCACGGTAAAACCAAGGAGAGACTTAATTTTACAGTGCTGGAGATGAATGTGGGCGCGATATGTTAACATATGAAACATGTTTTTCCTCTTTCGCGTTTGGTGTATTCATATTGGTTTTACTGTAAACCACATTCGCGCTGGATTTTCGGTTTCGGTTTGTGGTTTTGTGAATTTTTTTTTAAACAAAAAAGAATTTCCTTTTTACTTTGTTCCTGTTTTTCTTCTCTGCTTGTGCACAAATGCTCTCGAAACGATTTTTTCTCTTCTGCTTACCTCTCTGCTGGATTTTGGGTTGAAAACTCTGTAATGTTATGAGAAAGTGGAGCAATGTGGGCATTGTAACAAGTTTAACTGATAATAATTGGAAATCAACTGCAAAGCACACTAATCCCCCGCCCCATTTATTGTACATTCGGGGGAATGAATTCTGTTGATAACGGCTCAATAACATTTTTTTTCTTTGGCACAACAACCGCTGTCGGTCAAGGCCTGCCTGTACCCACTAGTGAAGTGAGCTTGGCTTTCAGTGACTTATTGTTACCATAGCAGGATAGTCCTACGTATGCTCAACAACATTACATACTTTTTTATGTTGTACAAAGAAAGCTGATAATTTAAAAAAATAAATAAACATACTTAAATCACGTTTTTTTCAAATCTAATTTATTTTGGATTGCAGTGCATTAAAAACGTGTTTTTGATTTTTGTATTATTTTTTTTTTAACTTTTAGTATACTTTTTCTAATTTCGGTTGATAATTACAGTCATCCTACTGCACGTATACATTGTACCATGACGTAACATTAATGATTTTCTGAACATGGTTACATGGATCATTTAAAGTACATTGCGCCAAATCCAACGTGAAGAGAGAAAGATGAACAGGAATAGAGAAAGAAGAGAACATTCACCCTAGTAAGGAATAGAAACAGAGGAGAGCGCAAACTAGAGCGTAAGGTGCATTTGAGAGAGTTGGTGAGAATAATTATTATCCCCTATAGAGAATGGCCACAACACACGAGCATTATTCAAAGCAACACCAAAAAAAGCGATTTCAGTAAAAAAAAACGAGTAAAAATAGAAAGATATTTACCTTTTTATTATATTTCACTACTTTTGACCGAACACAGCTTAATCTCATAAAGTCAGTCAGTCAAAAGTGCAGATTATCGAGCGTGTGGATTTAAAAAAGCGTTAAATGTACAACAAAAAAACACGAGCATATTTGGAAAACAAGCCATAACTGGTTAGGTGGTAAACTATTTTTATTTATTTAAATTAACTTGATTACGGCTTGAGCCGTATTTTTGTGTGGATACTAGTTGAACAAAAAAATAATATTTAAGCCTTTGGTGTTGATCACAAACATTTTTAATCCCAGAAAAATTATCAAATGTTTAAAAAATAAAAAAAATGAAATCTTGCAAAAGTAATATTATTGCTACTTCCATCACTGTAGCTTTACAGCAGCAACCGCGCGCTTTGCTTGTAGTGCGTGCACTCACCAACAGATGGCGCTGTGTTTTGAAAAGAGAACAGTAATCTCGTTCCTATCGAAGAGCAATCGCTGACGTCCGAAGCCCGGTAACAAATTTAATCATCAAGTAAATTTACATTTTCGACGCTATTGACTATGTTTAACATCATCATTTGATATGTTTGCACAAGTAAAGTTAAATTAAATAAAGTCACAGCTAACCAAGCGAACAATCATCTTTAAAAGCAAGGTTAAGAAGCAAAGCCTCGGACCTACGGGCAATTTTGAAGGACTCGCTGCTAAAATGACCTAAGTTAGCGAACTTATCCCTACATTTATAGATGGATTAAGCAAGTTAAAGAGCTTATCATCTATCCTTTGCTGCTATTAATTTTTATGGTCAATTTTCCAAGCCCCAATCAAATAACAAAACCCAGTGCGGTGGAATTGCTCTTATCTTTAATTGCACTCATTTACAACACGCTTTAAAAACGCAACACATTAGCCGCGTCCGCTTCGGCCGGAATGCTAGGAATGGCACGGCGCAGATCCGCCACCGTGCAGCAGTAGGTGAAGCCACGCGCAAAGTTACCGTAGTTCGCATTGCCCCATCCATACTGACCGCACACGTCCTGGCACAGCATCTCACCGGCCGGCATGCTCGTGCGGAACGGATCGTTATTGTTGACCAGCGCGATCGCCGCATTCGTGCGTGGCGATTTGATAATCTTCCAGTACCACTTGGGCGTTTGAATGCCTCCCGCCTCCAGCGTGATGGGAACCTGCTGGCCATTTACGTGCGGCAGGGTCAGAATATCGTGCGCTCCGTTGAAGATCAGCACGTCCTCGTTCAGTCGACCGGCAATGTTGCGGGCGGCATTCTCAATGACCAGCCAGTTGCCGGCGTTCGTAGCCTGCCACTGTGGTGCGACGTTGACGTAGAAGTAGGTTGCCCACTGCCACGGCCGGAAGATACCGTCCGCATCGGGCGACAGATGGCCCCGGGACAGGTACGAGCTGGAGGTGATGAACCGATCGGCCTGAGCCTGCGAGCCTAGTAGCTGAGCAAAGCGGATCGCCTGCTGAGCGGTGGTGTACGAGGTGGCCGGCTGGACATGCGGAGCAGTACCGGCAGTCTTGAACGAGGGACGATAAGACTCGCTGATGCTATCTGTAAAGAGCGCGGGAGAACTGATTGAATTGGACATTCTTTTAGCAACCAATCTAGTGATACTTACGACTAATAGCCGCTCCAGGGATGATATGGCGAGTGTAAATCACGGAGGCCGTCTGCATGTTGTAGCACGACTGAATGTACGTCACAAAGCCCACGCCGGGTACATCGAAGCCAAGGTTCAGCAGAGTGCCTCCGCTGCCACAGCTCTGGCCCGTAGTTTGATGCGATCCCGTCGAACGCGAAACGCAAGACACATCGGCAATGTTCACATTCGATCCAGCTAGGTTGAACGTCGTTCCAGAGACGCACTGAATGTTGGCAGTAACAGTTCCAGCTGATGTGTTAGAATTGAACGATTAGAACGGCATTATCACCCCCCCCCCCCCTCTCCATCACTTCGTGCGCAAACCAAAGCCAAAAACGGTCAAGATAAATCAATAGTAGCGTGGAATCTTCTTGCAAAACAGCACCATTCATCGCCGTAGGTCACCCCCCCCCCCCTCTCCATCACTTCACGTTCACACTTACTATTCTGGATCGTGTTGCCCGGGCAGGCGATCAGTGTCGTCTCGCCGGCATTCCACTGTAGCGATGGTCCGTTCGGTGCCCACAGCTGATTGTTGCGCAGGAACAATGGTTCCCGTGCGTTCAGCTGCGTCCGGATGTTGACAGTACACTCTGAGGAAGGTTGTTAAGTGTTAATGTATTTGCTTCAAAATGACTGTTTGGGAGCCATCCGCAATACTCACGTCCATGGGCTAATGCGACCACGGCAGCGACGATCGTTAGGTATGCAAACATCTTCGTCCTGTAGCAGGTCCGCTGCTGTGTAGCCGTGCAGTCTCCAAACGTCTACTGGTGCGCTTTATCAAACGCCAGGGGTCTTAATAGCCGGCTACCATGTCCAAAAACGATCATTATCAAAATCGCAAAACAAAAAAGAAAGAAACAAGTGGGAAGCTCATTATCAGGTGTTTCCCCCTGTGCGGAAGGGCGCCATCTACACGCCGCTATCTGACGTAGCTGGTGTGCGGGTTATATCGCACCGTAATTGAACTGATAAGTTATAGTCGATTGCATTTTAATGTTTCCTTTTCTTTTTTTTTTTTTTGAGCTCACTAGACTGTTCACCTAAATGGTTTGCCATTGTTGCGTGTTGTCTGAGCCACTACAGGCTGATAGTACTATAAAGAGCGACTAGCTACTAGCTACTGGCAGAAGGATTTTTTTTATGAATGAAATTGATGTTATAATGTCATTCATCCTCGTATTGTTGTTTTGTAGCAAAACTAGCTACCTGAATCAAGTTAATTACATTTTGCTAAAATAAGGTACAACATTGAAAGAGTCCTAACTCATTAACTCTTTATGGCTTGATAACGACCGGTTTGACCGGTGTATTGTAGGGATAAAGATAAGCAAAAGCATGGCCAAATACGTTATAAAAAGTATATGACGAATCGAACAGGCAACAATCACTATCATTACACTCAAAAATCACGAGAACATATGGGATTAGATAGTCAAAATCAGGCGGCGGAAATGTGTGCAAAGCATGTGACTTGGATTAACACGTTTTACTGGTGGTGGGTGTTGGACGGAATGTTACACGTGAGTGAGTGTTCCCATCGGTCTAATTTGGACTTTGATATACAGAACTCTGATTAGAAAAAAGTCCACAGCTAAAGGAGGGAGCGATTAATTAGGTCATGAAGATTGTACACCGGAACAGTCGTTCAAACCGTGAATCATCCTCGTAATACAGTTGTCAATTCTTATGAGTTAGCAATTCTCCTAATGAGTACAAATCTCGAATGAATCGAAACATGCATAAGCATTGCTGATCATCCTAACAAGTGTAATTCAATATGTTGCTGAATGTCAAGCCCATTAGTAGCTTCGAGAGCATAGTATGCTCAGCATACGCCACACTTAGGATCTAACTGAGCAGCTTTCCTCACACATTTCCTTCAAATATTACATCTCTCCAAACAATCAAGTCTTATCATGCGTCCTTATATGGGAAATACATATCCCGTTGGCAAGTTTCTCCCCTCTGGTTGCATATCCTGCCTTTTCCCACGCTGCAACGCTCTCGTTACCATGGAGACGTTACGCAGCAGTAACGCATTTAGGCCTACCACAAAACAAACCCATTATTGTGCTTCCAATTAAAATCGATCATCATCATATCAGAGTCGGCCCACCGACAAACCACACAACCATTGAATCAATCCTATTATACCGCTTCATTAAAAGGCGTTACACCGAACGGATTGAAATCCTGGCACTGCTCTCCCTTGCTGCTGTCTCCCGTGCCACGTGCCGCACGTGGAAAGGTGTGCAAAATCGAACGGATGCGCGGACGACCTGCGTTGGCGAAGGCGAAGTAATTATCATGCCAACCCGTCACGTGCCACGAGAAAGGTACACCCCAAAAAGATACATTTTCCAATGGCTGCGATGGAACTAGCAAAATGCCAAACGATTCGGATTGGATGCTGCTGCGTACCTTTGCATTCACCTCGGTGCAGCATTTTCCCACGGTACCAAAGCAACAAACGAACGGGCGCTACTAATGAGAGGGTATCATGTCCCTTTTGTATGTTTGGGACTGTGTCTTTCTTGTTCATTTATCCTCGCCCGAGATCCTTCTGACACGCGGATAACGGTGCAGCGTTCGCCGTTTTGTTGCGTAATGCCACTGGTTCGTTTGCGCCTACCGGGTGTGTTACCCGTAGCAACATCGTTTGCCCTCACGCTTTAGTAGAGACGTTACCAGCGAATGGCAGAAGTATTGTTCAGTTACTGTTTGGAATTATAGTCTTAATCCGTGTGAAATCTTTTGCTCGAAATAATTGAGCGGATCAAAGTTGTGAAAGCTGCGTGCTTTGTTCAATGAAGAATGTAATTTTTGATGTAATTTCATAACAAGTGTTAAAGGCACCACAATGTTTATAACAGGGCTAGATAATTAACATCAATTTTATCCGCCTAAAGGTATGCAAAGGGAGTGCGAAATAAGTATTTTAAAGCTTTTTGGGAAATTAAAAGCAAATCTGTCGTGTTCTTTCACCGAACCTCTCAGCAGAGTGAGCGGATGCAACTGAACAATGAATCAAACTTATAATTTACCGACCGAAAACAAAGAAATGGAGACTTAAACTTAAAATTGCATTTTCTTTCACCTTTACGCAATTCTGCTTTAATTTCTAGCCAATGACCAATATAACACTCACTCGGTATGACTGTGCTGGTAATAGAAATTGTAATGATTGCGATGAATAACGATAAACCAAAACATAATTCCTACAACTTCATCAGGTTTCTTCAGAATTCTAACGAAATGTAATTCAAACGATCTACTACATACCTTTAGGCGCTCTGCAAGATAAATCAAAAGTTGTCGTTTCTGTATTGATGCAGTGAAAAAAGCTACACAATACGATGGAATCGATTTTACATGAATTTTCAGCGATTCTGATATTTTAAGCACACTTTTTGGACACCTGTCCAATCAAGAACTAGGCATTACAGGTGTTCCCCGAGATACCACTGTATTTGGGACCGAAAAAATGGCCCAAAGCAAGGCGTAAGTCGAAATAGTCGTATGTCGAATATCTGTCAAAGCTAAGTTTAAAACCGAAGTTGAAGAGATGAAATCTATGATATCGTGATTTTTATTTGAAATAATGTTTGATAATG
>KB667833.1:359805-378504 GCA_000349065.1 Anopheles quadriannulatus | reverse complement strand
GTTGTAGAATCTTTGGAAATGTGTTTGTAACGGTTTTCAGCACAGAAATTCAAAAAAATACATCAATTTCTTCTCACTGACAACTTTTCACTGTCAAAATCAAAATCGTCGTATCTGCGAATCGTCGTAACTCGAGGGGGTCGTAACTCTGGGGACGCCTGTAATTGATACATTATTAATGTCATACTAAGCCTAAAAAGTATACCCACCTGTAAATCATGCAATCATCCAACGCAGTGCATGCTTTTAGGCGAAACAAGTATGCTTCATAGAGAAATCTTCTCATTTCTTTCATTTCTAACCCAAGCAAAACAAAAACTCAATGCCAGCGCGTACAGTTTGTCTAGTATATGCATTCATTTCCATTTAAATATACTATTCTTAGCGAGAAGAAAATAATAATAAAAAAATATTTTGATTACACACAGAAGAGTCAAGACGCATACGCCGGGCGAAAGTTTGAGATTTGAGTAGTTTGTGTTAATTTCACTAGTTAAAGTTCGCGTGCGCGTGCGCTTTGTTTTTTTTTCTCTCTCCTCGAAAACCCGAGGCAAGACCTTGCTTAAAATCATAAGTGCTGATAGTCCCCAATATCGTACAGTGGCATCGAGCCCATCACGTTGTGAAAGTGCGAATAGGCGGCCGCAGCCGACAACGATCCGATCGAGGTCGATTTGCTGCCCACACCGGGCCCAATGTTCATCAGGTTGCCATTTCGCGTACCGAGCGGTTGCGGCTGATGATGGTGATGGTGATGATGGTGGTGCTGCTGCTGTTGCTGTTGCTGCTGCTGGTGCTGCTGGTGCTGCTGTGCCTGTTGATGGTTGTGGTGCGGATGCGCTTGTCCTTGCTGTTGCTGCTGCTGCTGCTGCTGCTGTTGTCCTTGTCCACCGGCTGTGTGCGCATGTGCTGCCGTACCTTGATGGTGGGTGTGGTGCGCGTGGCCACCGACGTGCTGATGATGATGCTCCAAGGACCCCGTGGAACCAAGCCCAACGCCACCGCCCGCTCCGGGACCAACGGTTGTACCGCCGCCCAGTACGCCGGCCGTAACACCTCCGGACGCGGCGGACGTAAGGGTGCCACCGCTCGTGCCGAGATGCATTCCACCGCCGGTAGTGGCGTGCAGAACGCCACCCGGGCCTCCCACACCATTGCCGGACGCCATCGATGCCAAACTGGGACCCTCCATGTCCGAGTCGCTCGATGAGTCAAGGTGCTGTTTGTCCGATTCACCAGTACTAAAATGGAGAGAGAAAGAGAGAGTGCAAGAAACAAACGATTAGAAAATGAAGCAATCAAACTAAGAAAAATTAAATTAATCCATCAAAGCGGGCGTAGCAACCGGCTTCACATTAACACCCAATACATCTACATTCCAACGAAACGTAATTGATCGGTCTCCATCGAGTGATGCTTTCACCTCGTCGCGGATCAATCCATTTCAATCAACAAGTTGTGCTGCTCACCGTTAGGAAATTGATGCAAATATTTAGAAAGCAAATCTGTTCGTTCTAATCCATTTTGTTTCATACTTAAAATACGTATCCGGAATGGATGAAAATTCGTTTGAAGAAAAAAAGATAAAAAATTTAAAATAAAATATTTTTTCGTGTTTCGTCACGATCGATCGTTTCTTAGAATGGACACCTATTGAGGTGATAAATAATTTCCTATTAATCGAATGCAAATATAACCTTTCCATTCACCTCTTTCGAAGCCCACCAACCATCCAAAGCATAGAATTAATTATTCCGGCTGAGGAAAAGGGGAAAGGCATAGAACAACGGTATAAAACATTTCTCCAAACGTACAGCCACGATCGTGAGGTGGCGTGAACCCGTCTAAAAGAAATAAAATAAATAGTTTATGCCGTCGGCAAACGACTGCTCACGCACGCAGGAGCGCACACACACACACAAACAGAGGGGGGATCCGTATGGTTCGTTCTCGCCCTGAACGCGCACAAGGCACTTAACCGTAATTAATTGGTCGATCTAAACACTGGCAATTTAAAGTTCACGCTTCCCGAATTAATTAGCTACATTCCGGTCGACGGCGGCGGCTGCGTGCCCGTGGCTCTGTGCGTTTTGTTAGTTTGCTTGGCGGAAAAAAGACAATTCTGTGGACATGTGGACAAATACCCGTCCCCTTGCTTCTTCGTGCGCGCTGATAAATAGAAGGAGGTAAGGTAAAACAATAAAATAACACTACACAAAAACACAAATGCATGAGAGAGAGAGAGGTTGATGCAAAATTTGTCAAACAAACGACCCCACTGTGGGAAAGGACAACAAATGGGCGCGTGTCCCTGTGATGTGCATCAAACAATGCACATTCACAGTAGAATGTGCCTGCAAGCGAGTGATAAATACGTGGAAATGCACTTGCGTCGCTGGCTTGCTGCTAGAAATGCGTGTAATTTGAGGAAAGGTTTAATGTGTGTGGTTTGATCTGTAATTACATGAGATTTAAAAAAGGTTAATGAGTATAAGACGTAGTCCAAAAAGCAGAAAACTTTGATGTGACTTAAAGTAATAGAAATGATGAAAGCAACAACAAAGCAGTAAAAATCAAAATACTTTAAACGAATGCAGACAAAAACAAATATGTTACTGAATTGGAAAAAAGTAGATAGTAAATTAATTAAATCGAAATGCATTTTTAAGCTAGATTTAATCCTCAGCGAAACGCTATTATATTTTGAATTTTACTTGAGTCTAAATAAAATGTTATGCATTTTGTAACTTCAGAGAAACAAAATTAACAAAGTACTTCAGAGAAATGATCGTACGATCTAAATAAATATTTAATACATATTTATTGTGTTCCACAAAATAACTCAGATCATTTTTATTAAAATCATTTCGACGTGAGCAAAACTGCAGAGCTGTTAGTTGAATGAGTAGAAGGAAACAGTAAACCGTTCGTAAACAAACAAACTTGAATAAACAGAGGCATAAAATAGGCACTATTGCAAAGCTGGATGTTTAACACGCCAATATTGCAACACAATCATTGCAATAAATAATTACTAAAGAGGCACTAAAGCAAATCTGAATGTTTGACATGCTAGTATTGCAACACTCTCCGCCAGAAAAGTGGAATTACAGTGAATTCTATCTAATCTGAGATCTCTCCTATTAAAAAGGCCCCTCTTATTGGAACATTGTTTACGTTCCCTTCATTTTCAGTAAATTTTTGCCCCTCTAATTCGGAAAACCTCTAAAATCTGTATCTCCTTTATTTGTGTATCGTGTTGTCATCGTTATTAAATGATTTATTCTCCAATCTGCAATCGTGTTCGCTATTTCCTATAGCAACAGTCAAGACAGCAGAATTATTTATTGATAGATTTATGTATTAATTAATTAATTTATTTATTTATTTATTTATTTATTTTTGTACTAATATATTAATTTTTATATTTATTCATTTATTTATTTATTTATTTAAATTAATTTTAAAGCCATGAAGGTACAAATGTTAAAAGAAATCAACCTCTAATTAGACAGTCTCATCGGCTCTGAAATAAGAAAGAGTTTACTGTTTACATTGCTCAATAGAAACAGAGACACATTTAGCACCATTCCTTCAGTTTACTGTTTACATTGCTCAATAGAAACAGAGACACATTCAGCATCATCACTTTTTTAATGTTTCCTAATTTTTTGACATCATATAATCTTTTTAGAAAACAACTAATTCTAAAAAATTTGGGAAACAATCTATTACATTGAGGAAACAATTAAAAATACGTCAAAAATTTGTGGGAAAACATTGTAAACTATAAATAACAACTTCAAAAATTGTTGTCAACTCAAACATATTTAAAACAAATTTCCATGCAAGCGTAAGAAATTACAAAATTAAAAACACATTGTGGCTCCAGGAATGATGCAGACGCAAATGTGGCCTGAAATGCTGCCGTCGGTAAAACTGTTCTTGCCCTTATCCCTTTAATCCTTACACACCACCGATCAGGAAACACCGATCTACTTCAATGTTTAATTTCCCAGTAATCTTATCAAATGTCTCGATCTTGCTTCACAAATTTGCAGATCTTTTACACCGTGACAAATGGTTTGACCAATAAAGATAGCTTCCGCACACTTCCCGACTTCCCTACTGGAACTACGGTGCCTACGGTGTGACCTTGCCTCATCCATTTTAATAAAAAATGAGAGCTGATATGCTAATAAAAGATAAGTGCTACAGCAGAAAACTCGCACTATCGCACACACTGAAGAAAAAATTGTGCCATTTTATCTCCGTTTCACTCTAACAACATTCATCTATCTCTATCTCTCCCTTTTGCACTCATAAATAACTCCAGAAACTTCGTATCTTGTCAATGCCGTCATAATGTCATTGTTGATTATCATCCTTCAACCGGCTCCGTACCATTCCCCAGCGCCATTTGCCGATAATTTCCCTCCAAGCCAACACACACACACACACACGCACAAACGACCACTCACTCATACGTTGTTTCCGTTTTCGATACGCTCGTTTTTTTCCTCTTTTTCCCATTCCGTTTTTTTTCTCTTCGTTTTTGCAACTAAAAATATCTGAAGCGCGCAGCATCATCACCGTCATCAGCATCATCATCGTCATCCTCATCGTCACCATTGCCATCGTGTTTCGTTGCCAACGAGCGAACATAGTAGGCAAAAGCACATGGGGACGGCAGGACGGTAGAAGAGACGCTGGCCCGCAGAGGACATAACCGCGCAACAAACAGGGTAGAGCGAAACATGGGGAAGGGCGGCGAGAAAGGCGCGGTTACCGCGATGTCATCCGATACGCCATTAATTTCCGTGAATGCATCGACTGTACCCGCCCAGGGGGTTTTGTACTGCGGGACCGGGCACCGAGCGTTACCTCTAGCGATCGGTGACGCTCCGTAGTAACGCTTCGTTCTCACATTTGTGTGTGCGAGTGGGAGGACACAGAGTCGCACAACACAAACGCATGAACAAGAGCAGTGGAAAAGAGAGCGAGACGAAAAAGAAGCAAGAAAGAAAAAAAAAACAATGAAACCACAATCAACCCCTCTCTTCCATCTGCCGCTGGTGCCGCTCCCACCCACGGTCTGGTGGTGATGGTGGTCCGAAAGGAAAAGCCCATCAACCCCGAAACTCGGGACCATCCATCTTGCCCGCCGCCGGGTTTGCTGCCCGTCGTCGCCCTCCTTCCTCCCCTTTGCGAGGATCAAGTTTCTCGCTTTGGTTCTTGTGCCTTTGTTTAGATACGAATAAGCGTACGCAGTGGATCGAGGGGTAGGTGGAGGATCGGGAGAGCAGGGGGTTTGCCCTTTTTCTTCCCCAACACACACAAACACACCGACAGGGAGATACAAAAACACCTCCTCTCAACCGCTTCCTCTCCACAGTCAGCCCATCAGAATGCCTTCCAGCTCCAAAAAATGGCAAGATTTGTGCACGCACACCAATGGGGCTGCACGTTATCGACGGTTGAAGGGCGGTTCAGCGTTACCTTTTCCGTTTGGCGCTCGCATGTTTGTCGTCGCCTGCCTGGACCACCTTTGTGGGAATCCCTTTCGCAACTCACGGTTCAGCCAAAGGGGGAGAATTTAAGAGGGAGCTGTGGTTCGATCGAGAGCAATAATCGAAGGTGGCCATTTTCTTTTTGTGGAGGGCTTTAAGGGATGTGCTCCATATTGGAAGGGAGGTGTCTAAAAGGAGAAATAGCAGGGTTTTTAGCACATTTCTTTTTAAAAAGTAGTTGCTTTACAGTAATTGAGCTGTTTTGAACTGATGTTTTACGTTTAAAAGTGACTCCTACTTCTCTTTTATGATCTTTGAAACAAAAAGCGCAATCCCAATCACGGATGCATTACCAACGATCGAGCACATTCGCAATTTAATTAATAATATAGTATACCATTTCACATCAATGATTGAAGTTTTCCTCATCCAAGTTGTGCGAAGCTGCATAAACTCCTTCGCCGCCAGCTTCCACAACCACAACTTTGCTCAGCACCAGGTTTCACCTTACAAAACAAACCCACCACCCAGGTGGTGGAAAAACTCCCCATCATTGTGCCTCCAAGGTTCAAATCCTTCTCCAGACATTTTGCCGCCCACCGAGCAAGAGCACCGAACTGCACCAAACTGAGTGTGCAACTTGTGTGTTGTGCCCGAGAACTTTCTCGGAATCCTTTTCCGATAACAAGCATGCACGAACCCACCCAGCGGAGAAGCGGTTTGTGCTGCGCTTTATGCTGTTTATGCTTTCGTTGCGCGTCCGCAAACAGTGCAGCGTGCGCAAACCGCTGCAAGCAGTGCGTCGGTGGTGGCGCATCACACGTCCATGGCTCCTTGGATCGTTTTGTTATGGTTTTACCACGCTCTATACACAGGGCGAGTAACGCAAAACACATGCGTGTGACGCGATGCAACCAGCTGCATATGGAGGGTGTTGGTTTTATTTGCAAAAACGGGGAATTTAATCATTGTCCAAACAATCGTCCAACAATTACACAAAAGCACAGCAGCAAATTAATCTCCTCCGATTTAACATCAAAAAACGGCTTTAAAACAGCTGATCCATATGGTGTACTGCTTCACAGTGTGCCTCTGTTTATGGACACTTTCATCGTACAAACATAAACACAGAGTGGGGGTTTGGACCTTTGACGCATTACGTGGAAAGTGCATCTATCATTAATCAGTTTGTTTATATGGGAAATTATCACATCACAGTAAGGGTCGGTAGCAATTTGATGTTGTTTATAAATCAATTTTCATTAGTTTTTTGTTACGCTTTGAAGTGTGAAAAGAATGTTTTTATTTTCAATACACATTTGCTGAGGGTTTATTTTGCTGTTAAACAAAATCATGACACAATGGTTCGGCATAAATGTATTAATGTTAAATATTTTAATTTTAATTTGTCGCGATCATAATTGGTGCCGTGACCAGGATGTGAAACGAATCGTGATAGAATTGTGTTTATAGAATTAGTTTATAAGACATTCTTATAAGTTTTTTTATTTAGTAGGTTCTTTAGAAATAAACTCTTTAATTTGAATTCATATATTCAAAAAAAGTGTTTTCCTTACAAAGTGTTGAACACACATACACGTTTCACAGACAAACCCTGACACAGTTCCCGCACACGTCGCCTTAAATCGTATCAATTTAAATCAACCCATTGCATCCATCAATCGGCCACCGTCATAAAAGAAAGTAGCATCAACGAGGGCATAGCCATAGGAAGAAGAGGAAAAAAAACATATGTTGCCATACGATCCGAGCCAGGGAGGGGCCACCTTCGACTGACGACAACTAGACCGGCACCGACCGTTCACAGCATAGTTGCCCGAAGCCCTTCGGCACATTGTCGGGAAGCTTTTCATGCACGCGGGGGCAAAGCAAGCAAAGTGCGCATGCGAGCTGGACGGAAAACTGGGCCCATCCCGACTGACTTTAATTGAACCGAAACGAATCGAAAAGGTACTTCTGCTCTGGCTGGAAAAGGCCAGCCATGCCGACAAACAAAAGACACAGGCCAGCACCGAAAGGAGGACCGAGCTTCCGTGCGGGCGGTAGAAAGTGGGAAAATTGTGCCCCCCCTCGCTCCGGGCTGGAATCATCCTCACCCGCACACAGCGCATATTGTGAGGAAAAATCCATATTGTGGCTGAAATTTGATATTTTTATTTACATTTTATTTATCTCCCTGCTACCGTGCTGCCCTTCGTCCCGGTCCCGGGACGCTCCTAGGACGCTCTTGCAAACGGTATCGGTGGGTTTCCTTCGTGTGTGTGTGTGTGTGTATGTTTAACGATGGCCCTGCGTTGTTTGAACGATAGAAAGGGACCATTACGGGGCTTCTTTAGTTTCAGCAGTGTCTCCGTGTGCCGAGGGCACACGGGGGTTCCGAGACGGCTCAGGACTGCTCAAGAGGTGGTGGAGGTGGCAGTTCCTGGAGAATTGTCAGTGTTCCTGCCCCGGGACCGGTATGTAGTTACGGTCGGTGAGCAGACGGAATGGTTTGAATGCAATGCATCGACCAGTGGCTGCATTGAGTGCACTTTCCAATGCATCGAAATATTGGTGAAAATTTAGGATTTGTTTTAAAGAGTTTATACTCCACAATAGGCTAAACAATGGAGAATGTAATGGGAAATTGTCTGAATCTGTACATCATACTCAGAATAAACCTTGAATCCGTGTCTGTTACAAAGTAAATAGAATTATTGAACATTCCAATATGCAAATGATGAAAGTACCGGAAAAAATACAATCTTAATCTAATCAAAATTTTGAGATATACTTGAGAGACAACATTAAACCTTAGACAAATTAAAAAAATAATGTTAGGAACATCCATTAACGATTTAGCTAAGAAAAACCACACAATAAAGGATATAAATTCGTTCATGCCTTTACAGAGAGACTTATTGAGTACCAGCAGAAAATTCAGTCCTTGGCTACAGGAGAGACAGTCCATATTAGGCATGAAAGCTTCACAGTCATGTTATTAAGTCGCACGACTTCACGACTCTACTACGGAACCGCTCCTTGTATATACTACAATGGTTGAATCGTTGTCCATTATACACAGGTAATCTATTTTATATTTGAATTTAAATAGAATATTTCATAGAAACAAGCTGATAACTGGAATCATTTTAGGATTTAGTTTCATAATTTTGACACCCTTTGATGCTAAACAAAAATATGTTTTGAATTGTTACTCAGAATAAAACCACTATTTTGAATATAAAACTTCAACATCTTTCATAAAAATGTGAATTTATTAGGAACTGTGACTTTGTATACTGAAAACACTTTTTGGAAATGCTTGAGAATTTCTGTAATAACTTTAAAAAGAAAAACAGAAGCAATAAGGTGTCGTATATTTTAACAACTTCTTTGTTCCATTTTGTGTTTCAATCTCTTATAAACCGTTGCAAAGGATGAACCATTGAGTCATAAATAAACAAACCTATTAGTGGCTTGTGACAGAGTTTTGTACCAAAAACGGGTTTTTTAACCAAACGCATAGCAGAAGAAAGAGAATGAGAAAACAATAGATCTTGTCAAACTCAAGTGCAAATTGACACTTCAAGAAGGTTCCTTAATTAAGAAACGCATCAGAGTGAGTTTATGTTCCGTCAATCTGTTTTGAACGAGTACAGTTTCCTGCATTGTTCATAAATCGTAATCAATTTATGCCTTTCGATCGAACAAATCTATACACAATTCTCACACAATTGGAGCAACAGCAACAGGCTAGAACAACCAAAATGAAAAATCACCCAAAGAAGAAGAAGAAGAAGAAGAAGAAGGTACTTACTCTTTGTGCTCAGCTGCCCGATCGCGCTGTCGTCGGTTCTTGAACCAATTCGAAACCTGCAAAACAGGGAAGCGTTTACGATGCGTTCGAAGAAAAGGAAACAAATTAAGACAAATCAAGGGCTAGGGAACATGATGTGCTATAATTGGTTGCATTGTGCTGTAATGTTCTAAGGGTCCTCCTTATTAAGTGTGTGATGTATGGGAAAGGAAGGAGGGGTGAATAGAGCACGTCTTGTAAAATGGGCCTGATTGTTCTAGATGAGAGTTCGGTTGGTGTAATAATAACATGCGTTAAAAATAAAAAAAAATGCGCTCCATTAAATATTCAAAACTTATTGAAAAACGAATCAAAACTAGATCTGTTGCATCTTTATTATATCATATTACACAGACACCAAACAAACTGTCCACAGGTTTGTGAGCAACGGCCGTATCCATAGCAACACGATCACTGATACCTTTTCCTCTGCGCACTAAAAAAGGATCTTCCTGATTAGATTAACCCTGAAAACAGGCAGCTTATGAAGACGATCTCTATTCTTTCGAAAGTAAAAAAAACCCAAAAACAAAACCCACAAAAGGATGCTGCTAGAAACAATTCGACTCCTCCAGGACGACCTGACGCCAGTTAATCCGTTTAAAGGATATCCCAGACTTCTTTATCCCGGGTTTTGCCACTGCACTGCTACCGATCTGCCACTGTCTGCCAGAAAACCAGATTCCAGCCTCTACCCCAGAAAAAACAGCCAGAAGGATATTATTAATTGTAATCATAATAATCCGATCCAATTTCTTCTACGCACCGAACCAAACCCCGCCACGCTTCGTTTGACGCCCGTGACGAAGAAGATGGCTGTACCGATAGGGGAATATAGAAATAGATAGAGAGATGCCTAAGGCTATGATAACTTTTTCGAAACAAAAAACACACATACACACACAAGTTATAGGGAAAAAAGGCAACCAAGAACAACAGACAGCAGCAGCAGCAGCAGCAGGTTGAAGGCATCCCGTTTTGCACCGTGTACGGGCGGAAAATGCAGACAACAACAGTCTTATCAACGAACCGTAACTATCAAATTTCCTATCACGGATCCCATGGATGTGGCAGCAAAGTACCAAAAACTAAGAAAAAAGAGACAAAGACGCTAGACGCTGTCAATGGCTTCCGAAAGAAACGGTAGAACAACCGAAAAAAACTCTCTGAACTCTCTTTTGCCAGCACCAAAAAGAACACAAACGCAAGCTACAAGGGTGCAGGAAAACCCTTCGATATCCTTTCCGGACGGACTGAGGCAATGGCGCGAAACGCTGCAGTTCGTCAAGAGGTCCACAAACAAAACCTGTCCAAAGCCGGGCGGCAGGAAGCGAATCGCCGCCCATATGCCGTGCCGTGTTGTACAGGGGCAACTTACCTGCGTCGTCGTTAATCCGGTTGCTTCGGCCAGCTCTCGCTTTTCCCTCGGCGATGGGTAAGGATTATGGGTGTACCAATCGCGCAGGACCGATCTTGATTTTTCCTTCAGGTTGGATATTGGAGGGATACAAAAAAAGAAGAGAAGAACCCAAATGGAATGTTAGAAAGAATCACTGAAACGTTGGGTCCGCGATCAACGACGATTGCGATTGATCGGATTTGTTGATCCTCGCTGTTGTTGAACAAGAGTTTGCACTATCACATTGTAAGGTTCGTTTCGAAAAACAAAAAAAACGGAAACAAAACTTACCTTAAAACAGTAGCTCGTTTCCTCCCCGTCCCAGATTGTGCGTGGCAGTGGGAATTTGCGCCGGACGCGATATTTACCGACCGCGCCCAATGGTCGTCCGCGGAGCTTTTCCGCCTCTACGTAGTGTGCTGGAAGGTGGAAGAGCACGAATAGGAAGATTAGTACGTTCTAAGGAATAAAAGCGTTGTCACATAACTGAGAAGTGTACTGAAATGATGCAAAGAAGGCATTTATTTGATTGTGGCTTTGAATGTCATTGTCATGTCATGTCAAAATTTAGTCGACAAAAGAGGAATATTTCGAAATGTTTGTATTCAATTGTGTGAAGGTTTGAAGGACCTTAAAGCTGGAAATTCAACAGTCGATCTTTAATGGTTCAGCTTATGATGGAAACTTGTTAATTACTTGATAACTAACTCGTCATTTCTTTTTTTAAATAATGTCCTTTTTGCGATTGAACTATCCTAACAACATGCACGTCATGAGCTCAAGCGCCGACTGCATGCGGCATACACAGGACTGACTATGATTATAAGGGTAAAACAAATTAGACTTAGATGCCATTTTTTGGCATATTGCAGATCCTGATTGACTACGGTTGTTGCACCAAATAAGAAGAAAGAAGTGAAAGTTAGTATATGATAATATGAGCAGATCTCCATCGCTCATATTATTCAAAAACACAAGCTCACATAAGTTATCTATCTATAAAAGCCAACTACACAAGATGTGCTTTCCAAAAGTTTGGAGTTACCTTAACTCTTGAATCGTAATTTCAATTCTGATGAAGAATACAGAACGATTCAAATCTCATTTAGAAACTTTTGTAATCAAAAATTATTCTTGCAAGAATTATGTTGGTTGGAAGGAAAAGTAGCTGGGAATGATATAAAAAAAGGAATAAATTTGTCACTAATAATAAGGAGCAGACGAATCACCTAAGTAAAACCAACACAAATACTCGTGTTACTAATACTGCTCAGAATACTCAGGCCCTGATCAAACAGCAATCTGTAGATAAGTAATATGAGATAAGAAATATAAGATAAGAAATTTAAATTTGTCATTTAAGTGTTTTTTTATTCAGTAGGGACGGCTTTGCCGTATTGCTTAATCATTTAAGTGTTAACATTTATTAACGAATTGCCGTTGAAATATTCATCTTCTTCTTCTTCTTTTTTGTCACAGCAACCGTCGTCGATCAAAGCATGCCTGTACCACTAGTGTGCTTGGTAGAGCTTGAACCCAGAACGAGCATGTTGTTAGGTCGTACGAGTTGACGACTGTACCATGAGACACACAAGGATTGATAAACTCAAACCCAGTACAAAAGGCTGAGATAATACTTTACGAATTACGAAGACTAACAACTGAGATCCTTCTGATGATCACACTTCTTTTAGATGACAATCAGATTTCGGCGGATTCTTTGATTCCTTCTCTACTATAGCCTATAGCGAATCTATATAATGTGTATTGTTTATGTTGCTTGATTAACACTTTGACGTGTTTAAACTGATGACTAATTCAATTTCTGTCTTCGTATCATGGTACAACCGTAAACTCTATAAACTCTACTTTAGTTTTCCTATCTCAAGACCAACCGGTCCTTACCAAATTATTAAATGATCAAACAATTAAATCATGGCAATTTATATCCTGTAAGCTGGCCCATCAAAACCCACCCAATAAACAACACACCCGCCCAAAAGCGAGCCTGCACCGCTCAGTAGCAGGCACCATAAAATTAGACATATTTTCACCAGCTTAGGGACACCGTAGGATCCAACATACGACAACAAAAACAATCGAAACCAAATACCAAATACCACCATCATCAACACAGCCACACACCACTACAGACGGGGCCTCGGACGTGTGTGTTAAATTATGATGCTCGTAAAAATCGACCAACATGTCCACCCCGGGGCTCAGCTACACCCCTTTGCAATGTGTGAACTGGTGTGAATAGAAGCTTCACGCGTTGTATCATCTGACAAAAGGGGGGGGGGGATAGAAGGGGTCCCGGGAGCCCGACGTCCTGGCCCGAACGGCAAGCGCAAATTGGTTGATTTATTGGTGAGAACAAATCGATCGGTCGGTCGGTCGCCAAACATAAAGTGGAGAGAAATTTGAATAACAAATTGTACTGTCTTCGAGCTTTTGTCTCTGTGTGTGTGTTTGGACACGCAAAATCCGGTTCCAGGCGAGAGCGGGGAATTTGGTTGTTTAACTAAATTAAAAGGTGCCATCAGAAACGCATATAAATAATTATTGACAGATTTGACTTTTGCGGGGTGGTTGACTGGATGGAAAACGATTCTGAGAAGAGTGTGGAGCTCCCTCCACAGATTCTGAAGATCAAATCACAATGGAGAATTCTTCAGAAGAGGCGCAACAAACAACCAAAAGACTCTTTTGGAAAGACTTCCATAAATACTTACAAATTCTACAAATTGAAAAGATTCGCTCGTTATTCTTTGGAGTAGGACCTCCAACGATCACTCCTTCTCAAGACTTCCTTAAGTGATCAAAGACCTAGAACCACCCACAACGATCCACCGGCCAATGTGACTACAAATATCCTATCTGTGTTCTGTGATCGCGCAATCCAAACCCTCCAGCCCGTCGTAGTGATTCGTCTCCATCCGCCCGAAAACGGCACGGCATGCTTCGTTTTGGGAAGGATGGGGGAGGCTACGCACCCAGAGAGCAATAAAAATGTAAACTGACACTCGCTGTCATTCTGTCGGAGAGCGAGTGAAAGAGAGAGTGAGAGAAAGAAGGCGCGCGCGTACGGTCGCGAGGATACTTCCTCCTGACAGATGACTCGCACGGACTCACGGTGGGTGAGTCGTTTTCATTTGTCACACGTTTTTCGGACGTTTCGGACGCCACCAACGCTGGGCATTCTAGAACCCGAAACCCCTGGAAAGGTAGACAAGAAGAAGGAAACGAAACCTCCACGCACAAATCGACGCTGTCACCGGCAGTGGGAAATCGTCGGCAGGAATGTCGAGGTCTCTCGGCGAGACGTTTCAGGAAAGAGCGCCAAGCGCGGATCGGTTACCTGTGGTCCGTTTGCTTCGAATCCATTCCCCCCCCCCCCCTCGCGCAGTAAAACGCTGAAGCGTTTCAGGCCTCTTATCAGCGCATTCAGATCAGATCGCGCGTGATACGTTTGACCACCCGAGATGAGCTGTCTCCCCGTTTGGTCGTCGAGCTCGACGTGTGTGCGTGTGCGGTGAGGTGGATAACTCGTGGAACTTAAGACAAAATACATCTTCGCGTACGCCAGCCCGAACCCGTCAGCTGCTGCTCGCTTTAACTGGCTAACCTTCCATCCGCTGCCAGTCCCTCCCTCCCAAAAGGACGAGCTGAAGGTGACAAGTTTTCGGTTGATCGCGTGCGTGTGTGTGTGTGTGTGTGGTTCGTTACCACACGAAGCAGGATCAATTCCACCGTGCCAAGAGATCGGAATGAAATAAAATGCTTAAAGGTCCATAATTTTTATAGACAAATAAATATAATTGCGTTCCCCACCCGCTTTGCCAGTGCCATCGGACAGGGTTGTACGCACCGTGTCCGGGTTAAACCGTCTCGAAGGCAGATCTTGATTCCTTTCGGACCCTCGGTCACGTTTGTACGGTACGGCGATCATCTTTCGATCTTGTGACGCTTCTGTGCTCATGTTCGGTTCCATTTGGACATATTTTAGTGCCTTACGGACACTACGACGGTGGTGTTGTTGGCATTTCCCCCTTCTGGCCTGTCCGAGCACACGCTGAGGTTTTTATTATTGTTTTATTCGAATTCTTGCTCACTCCACCTCACTCTCTCTTTCTCTCTCTCTCTCTCTCTCTCTCTCTCTCTCTCTCTCTCTCTCTCTCTCACCCGATTGTCTCGACACTCGGACTCAAGCAAACAGGTTTCCAACAACCCCGCGGGTCCTCCGTCCAGTATCGAAGATATTTGTCCAAAGCACAGACAGCGGGACATTTGGGAGCTACAACCCGCGGCTTCGGACTCCTTGCCTCTCGCGACATTCTCGGAAGACGCACGTGAGTAGCGACAGTGGACGCAGCATGTCGCTTCCAAGACCCCAAGCCAGCGTTAGAAGTGGCATTAGGAAATTAAACCGATCCCAAATAATCCAATCCACACCCGCCCGTCCAAAAACCAACAAAGCCACAATCGACGACAGATCGAGCTTATCGCATTCGAGTGGCCTGCTCCGGAAGACTTGTTTCCTCGTCCAGCGAGACCCGTTCGGAAGAATTGTAGAGCAAACAAGGTGAAATCGAATGGACCGAAGAAAAAAAGACGAAAAAAGCAACACAAATCGATCGATCATAAAATTAAATGTCAATCAAACTGAACTCAAGCGCTTGCTGATGGGCTTCAAACAGAGGCAACGGGGCACACCACCGCGACGAGCGTTCACCTAAGCCCGGTAGAAGTCGGCAATTGCACTCAACCTCTGTTGGTGCGTGTGCAGCATTTCTCTGGAACCCCTTTCGTCAAACACCGGACACCGGCGTACATAATTTGTAAGGTTTCGCACAAGTTTCTTACATCGCTTGCCCCTTTGCTGATACATGCTTATGGCGCTTGCCGTTAGACATTTCAAACCCTTGTGCCGTTTGTACGTCAGCGAAAGGCTTCCGTCAAATTCGACGACGCAAGGTTTGGCTACAAATCCCGCCCGCATTTGACCGTAGTAGGCCGCCCAACTGACAGAGAGCTAGAGAGAGAGAGAGAGCGCGATGGAGCACATGTGTGTGTGGCTGTGTGAGGAGCTACTTGTATACTTTGTTGAGGATGGTTGCCATGGAGCTCATCCGGCTGTCCGGTTGAGTTGACGCGACTCATCAAAAAGCACGCTTGTGTGCACCGGTTCTGAGGATCTGGACACGGGGGTGGGCGGGATTCGGTAATTGGATCGCCGAGATCTTCAACCACCACCAGATATCGAACGGCATGCGTGTACCCCCTGTTCCGTACATTAACCCGTTCGTAACGTTGTCGTCCGTCGTCCGCGTCATCGTCTTGGTTGCCGAGTGGCGAGATGACATGCCGGTAGTTGCGGCATATGTTTTCACTTAAAGAGAGTAGCGCATCAAAGTAGCGGGCGGGATAATTTTAGACCCTCTAAACGCTGCGCTCTGGAGAGAGCGAGACAGAGACAACCACGGGGGCGTTGGCACTTGTGGCGTGGTGCCCCCGGCAAAACGGAATCGATTATTTGGGTAAAACAAGACCTACCTTTAAGCCACAGGGCCTGCAGTTTGGCATGGTTGTGCGGTGAGTACTGGTGGTGTTCGAGCAGCCGGTACAGCTCCTTGAAGTTGCCGCGATGAAACGCGACGACCGCCTTCGCCTTCAGGACGGACTCGTGCAGCTGCAGCTTATCACACTGTGGCAGGGACCAGAGAAACCGCCCTAACCGTTCCACGTTGCCCGCCTGCTGAAGAACCTGTTCGGAGGGAGAAGCAAAAGAAGAGGGAAATCAGAACTCTTGTCAATTCCACGTCTTTAGGTATGTACCTCCACATGGTATGGTATGGACACACGCAACTACTATCGATATGTTTCGCACATTGTATAACAAGTACGCAATGTACGTGTCTTTTCACACTACCAGGAACTGCTTTAAATCATAACCTACCACCAAAGATACCACAACCTCTTTACAGAACCGTTTTACGCCCTATTTCCTCAACAGAGCGTCTCCCAACACGGTACACAGAACACAGCGAATGAAAATAAATCAACCACACGTTGTGCGTTCTGGGGCTCGCCCGACTCATGAGCCAACAGATGACTTCCTCAAAGAGAAAACCCCCGAGACGGATACCGTTCCCATTGGTTGGCCCATTTGCAAAGCCATCTGACGATCATATGTTAACGGTTATGACAAGTTTATTAGATCTTCTGTTTGCCGCGGTGGCCGATGACGACTACGACGGTGACGACGACTACTACTACGGCAACACGACCCTACTGCGGTGGTGCACATGGCGCGAATCTTCCTGCCACTACTAGTTGTGCAAGATCGTAGCCGTCTGCGATGCCGTCTACGCACATTGTTGCACACCGATTACTAGATGAGATTTAATTTTAAAAACATCTCTTAAAACGATCGTTTGCAATGCCCTTTTCCAACCGGAAATGGTTTACATAATGACATTATTTGTACAGCATTATTTTACCACAACGGTACAGGGAAGTGCATAAATTTCTCACTTACGAGCGGTACTTAACACGGACAGCTCGGTCCCCGGTATCTTGTTTCTATCGTCCCCGAGGGACATTCCAACTCCGTGGAAGCGCCAGCAACTCCCCCGGGTACAATACGGGATGCCTTTAAAGATATTGAATTATTCTCTACGAACAAACACACAAACACGTTTCGGACGGACCGGAAGCGGTAGCACGGAAAATCTAATTTTCCCTACGATGCCAATCTTTACGGACCCCGTCCCATCGCGTTCCATTTCCTTCCCAAAATTGTTGCTTCTTCCCGTTTCTATGAAATCATCTTTGCAAGAAATAAAATAGAGCAAAAGGAGAAAAAATGTGTTTGGCGAACGTGGATTGCGCTTGCGGAGCGAAGATGCGGGCAAGATTATTAGGACATGGATCTACACTAATTTAGCTCAATAGCGACGATGAGTGATTCGACGCGACAGACGGTACGCGGCGTCCTGCTGCGCCCTTGCCCTACCTCGATGCTTGGCCGAGACTTGAGATCGAGAGAGAGAGAGAGCGCGTCTGCTACAATGTATCGCACAACTTTTAGTAAGCTAATAATATCACCACTTTCGGCTGCCGGTCGACCGGGAAGCGGTTTGTGATGAAGCGTGCTTTTGACATTTACATGCATTTTGCGGTGCGAGAAATCATCCGTCGCCACGTGAAGAAGGGGGTTGGGTAGGGTAATGGAGAGTTGATTTTGGCTCGCTAGTGATGTGATTGATGGGCAATGTGGTGTGGGGGGAAGGCGGGTGCGTACAGGGAGGACACTTTCGTACGTAAGCGAAGTGCGCACGAGCGTATTAATTAATCAAATTAATAGAATAGTAACGTAAGGTGACACCTAGAGGCGAACGATCGACAACATTGTATGGTGAGAGGTATGGTTAGACCGTTCCTATGGGGTGGTATGATATTTAGTATTAATTTAATGATAGTCGAAATAATGATAATCAAAAGGAATCGCCACAATAACTATAATCAACAGAAATCATGTGTTGGTGGGATTTTTTGAAACAATATTTTGACAAAGTGACAAAATATGAAGTCAATTATTATTCGGGATACAGTTCTGTGTTCATGCAAACAATCTGTAAGGACATCAATTAGACTGACGTGAGAAAGTGTTTTCACAATTTCAGGTTAATCTTACCCATATTTATAGTACATGTCCATGTTGCATTTTCCCTTGCTCATTATCAAACCTACATGGAATCAAATTTGAGGTCTTATCCTCCTTTTGTACCTCCTCAACCTATGGGAAGCGTGTTTTTTTTTTAATGGAAATGAAGTTCTGGATGTCAACCCAGATCCTGGCATACGCTGATGATATAGACATCATTGGTCTGCGGCTCTCCTATGTAGCAGAAGCCTACCAAGGGATC
>KB667833.1:339650-353060 GCA_000349065.1 Anopheles quadriannulatus | reverse complement strand
ATGGTTGTGATTGCGAAGATAAAACATATTCCAACTGTTATGTGTTAAAATATTCAGAAATTGTCCTTCCTGACACTTTAAATCCAATAAAATACATCTGTACCACCACAAATTGCACCACTATTGGTACATTTACCCTATATCAATTGCTCAATTACTGTCGCTTAACTTTATTTCAATTGCTAAATGGAATTTCTGTTAAATGATCTACATTTCATTGACGTAAAATTAGAAACTTTGATACCAAATCGAAATTAGAGATAATTCTCAACCACTAACCACTTATACAGGGTTTTCCAAGTCACTTTCGAGTGTAAACATTGTTATTCACCGCATGCAAAATGTTCTTCCACATCGATCTGACTCTTCATTTTCATCACATTATTTTTTAATTTCTACAGCATGATTTTCAACACGACTCAAGCTGGATTGAGCTAGACAGTTCTTTGTTATGTGTTGAAAATCTTGTGTTGAAACTCAAAATTCATGTTCAAACTAAGAAACCATTTGATAGCTGTTGAAAACCATCATGGATGTGATGAAGAACAATGTTTACATTCGAAACTGACATGGAAAACCCTGTAAGCATCTTTATAAAGATTATCTCATATTTTTTGATATTCTAAGCGTGTTTGAACTTGAGGATATACACTGTGTACCATAATTTCATAGGGTCTGTAAGATTTAGGTAACTCTACGCAGCTCATTTCATAATCCCAAATTAAATTGTCTTTTTTTTTGCAAATCTGAGGTCGTAATGAGATTGTTAAGGATATCATTTCGTTCGACAACTGTTTCAAACTGTTTATTCAAACAACGGAAATAAATGTCGTGCTTTATGTTTGCATGACCCATACCATCACATTAATGTCAACAGTGATCGGTCAAAAGTAAGCTGACGTATAGACTTAATTTCAATTACTTGAGTAGTTATGGTTTGAACAGAGGGTTTGAACGCTTTGAGATTAATATTGTTCAAGTTTCCTCGCGAATACTGTACTTTTGTAACATTATCTTAACAGCTGCAAAGCCTGGTACGAGCAGCAAAATGATACTCAAAGTAAGCTAATTTAGCAGCTTTATCATCCCTCATCTCATCTGAATGATAATGCTCATATTTAACGTTTAATACACTTTCGTCCCATACGCCCAGTTTGCCTCGTTTTCTCGATGGTTGTATAAATGTTTGGTTGTACTCAACTCAAAAAGACCCTATCAAATGTATACAATTCTGTAGATACTTTCGATATTCCCAAGGTTTTTAGATATTTCAAATAACCTTTTGGCATATTAGACATACGGCAATCTCATTAGTGCCTGGGACAAGACTTAGCCAACAACGGTTTAAAAGCGACCTTTGTTCCTTGTTGTACACCTCATCCTGAAAAGATGCACAAAGTGTGTTTGTAGCCAAGCTGATGGGAAATAAGATTAACGCACCAGTTTTGTTGAAAAACACTCTCCTTTACGCACCAGCTAGATTAATTTAATTTCACTACGCAGGGCATTCAATAATACACTCGGAAAGAGGTAAGATTTGTCCTAAAATATTAGCATTAAGAGCAAAAGGTCATAGGTCACAGAAAATTATAAAAGGGTATCTTTGAACCGATCCGATGCAATTACTCACTCGTAAGATCACTTTAAATGGAAATTTAAACCTGCATGATCGCTTCAACACAATCAAATTCGATGACTTATCATTCAAAAGAATTAGTCACTATCACCTGTAAGCAACCAACACCGATTCTCCTTCTAAATCACCTCCTTGTTAGTCGGTAATTAGTTTTCCCTAATTCCCTCGTTGTGTCCCGTGGATTTGGATGCTGTTCACCACACCAAAATACACACACAGTTAAGGGAAGCTAAACTAAAACCCCTCCTGCGAGTGCCAGTGACCAAGAATGTGTGTGTTGTCGCTTGTCGAGATTCCTTTCCCGGTCACCCGGATCGCCAGAATGCACCCCCCATGGAGTTCCAGCGGTGTGCTCGGTTCAGGGCGAGGGCGATTCGGGCGTTTAGGCAGATGGTCGTAAATAAAGCAGCCCTTTCTGGTGGAACATTCAAATGAAGGAGAAAAAAACAAACAAACAAAACACAGGACCAATTTGTTTGCGCACTTTTCTATATATTGATCGAATGTGGCCAACGGGTCTCTTCGTTGGACCGATCGCTGTCGCCTCACCTGTGCGGGATTCCGATCGGCGGCATCGTAGCTTAGGATGATCCATTTTTCTCACTTTCTATCCACGAGGACAGAGAGAGAGAGAGACAGAGAGGAGGAAAAGGAGAGATAAGGAACGTAGGGTCAACGCGTAAGCACACAACGTGACACTAAAACATTGGAGTGGCTACGGATATCAGATTCTTCACGCAACTGGAAGCGATCGAGCCAGCATGTTTTACGATTATCGTGCGTAACCGGCAAATATCCAATACACACACACCGATGAAGGTGTGGTAAAACAAGAGAAAAAGCCAAAAAATAAAGGATAAACTACGAGCAAAACAGACGCACAGTCGCGATCGTCCGATCGTTGGGAAAGAAAAGATAAACATTCCCAAAAGAAAGAGGTGACACAGCCGCGGGGGGAAGGTTAGGCACGGCTGGCGTGTAAATTTATCGTCTTCCCGATTTCTGGCCAGCAGCAGAAGCAGCAGCAGAATAAAACGCTAGAGAGCCAAAAGCGTCCAAATACTTCGGCTCATTTCGTGTCCTTCTTCTGCACAGTGAAAACGGAAGAAAGATCGAAAAAAACGTGCACACAGTTCGATAATCTGCTGTGTTTCTGCTCACCTTTTCCGCCAGCGTTAAACTGTCCAACGAAACAATTGACGATGGTGTTTACTCTCCCTCCCTTCTTCACAAAAAAAAAAGTTAAACTGTGAGCATAATATTCGGTGGTGGTGGTTGGTGTTTAAAGGTGGGAACATGGAAATTATTGTAACTGCGCGATGCACCACCAGCTTCGTTCGATTGCGATCGTTCGATGGCTGATTATTGTGCATCGAGAAGCGATCGTAGTGATCCCGGGCTCGTATTTCGGGCCGACTGTGTGCAGACTGATGATAAATGGTGCACCCGCGAAAGGAAGGAGCAATAAGCAGTGATGTTTAAATGGCAACACAAAACATGCACGATACGGTGTGCAGATGCAGACAAATTAGCAAACGTGACACTGATGCAAGTGTGAAAAATAGATTTGAAAGTGTATTAATTAGCTTTTGAGGAGAAATCCAGAATTCTGAATTTGTATTTGTGTGATCGTTTTTTGAACAAATTGATCCTCATAACATACGTTTCATAATGTTACAATGAAATTTTTGGCATTGGAAGTTGAGTTAAGTATAGTTTTTATATGCATTTAAGTTAACAAATGATCTTATAGTTCGTATGTACTCATGTTCTTCTTAGGGCAAAATTCAACTCACTATTACCACTGTTGCAATGTGCACTTTATGGATTTAAAGTGCTACTTGCTACGTTGAGCTGGCATCAGTAGATCATCAGCGACGGATCAACATGTGTTCAAGCCCTAAGGCAGGTTATGTGGAACTGTTCAACAGGGTCTTTTTTGAGGACACCATCACAGCCTCACAAACTCACAACAGCCACTTAGTAATCGTGTAATCATGTTGCTTTGTACAATTTGATGAATAATACGAATTAATTTTAACGTTTATTGATGTCGTATCTATGTATATCAAGATCACGCAGAGAAGCATCATAGCTCTGCAGATTTTAACATATTAAATTTTGTAACAATTATCTTCATTCATAAAAATACCTCAAAAGGATAGAACCAATCAAGCCAATCATACCAAGTGTGATTATTTTCATATTCACAAACATGTTATTCAATCCTTAAGCAAGGAATATTCATGAATAGTCATCTAAATGTTAGCTCAACACAAACACTCACTAAAGCACCAGTAAACCAAATCTCTGTAGATGATTTGTAGAAGTAGAAGTCGTTACAAATCATCTTCTGCTACTATTTGGCGTAAACGTCCTACGCGGACATAGGCCGGCCTATACACGTGTTCGAGACTTTATTCAGTACTACGCAGCCGGATAGTCATTCCTTGCTACGGAGAGACGGTCCATATGAGGGTTGAACTCATAACAGACATGCCATTGACATTGAATCGTTCGAAATGACGACTCTGCCACGGGACCGCCCCTAGATGATAGAGGGTAGATGATCTTGTCGTGCTTAAATTCAATATACAAGAACCAGGCATGGCTAATAAATATGACCAGCATAAACTGTGGAATAAAGGATCTTTCTTACAAATCTTGAATGTTTTCAGGTACTTTCCTCTGCCGTTTATCTTGATTCAATTCAATTATAAACCCTTTTTGTAGAGTAATTAATAACAAATGAGTAAATTGTTTAAACTTTCTAATTTTTTTCCAGCAAACCTTAACTAATAGTTCAAGAAACATGAAATTCTACATAGTACAGTATAAACAGTCATATTCTTGCAGCTGTAAAATACAATTCCTTGTCTATAGTGACAATTTGCTTCATTTACTAAGATTTAGGATCGCTTTAGGGTTTTTATCGCTGCTTCACTAGAATGAAATTGGCGTATAAATACATTGTAACGTTTCTTAAAGATTATCAATGTAATCAATGTTCAATGTAAGCCTCGAAGGCCAAAAATCGCCGGCATGTCCTCGTATGAAGTACCGCCAAATAGAAGAAGAAGATGTTGAATGTGTGTTACAGGGTTTCTCATGATGTTTTGGTTGATTTCCATAGTGTTTTGGGTTTGTCTTACGATTTTTTCACCACCTTCGAAATATTTTTGGGCCATTCCCACGAAGAATCGAAAATAATTCGGAAAAAATAAGAAGAGCAGCCCTGTCTGTACATACTATTCGTTCTCGATCTCGATCATTCATTCAGAGGAACAATCATTGTTATGATGAACATAATTTAACATGGTAGTCAATCAATTTCTTCATTGAAAATTTTGAAAAACATCCATTCAATGGCTCAACATTTGTTTCCTTTTCAAAATGCTACTCCACAAGCCTACACTTAACCTACGTCACATTTCTACCGACATATGTGCGTGTGTGAGTGCCTTTTCACTTCAAGAAACTGCGGACAGCAGAGACATGGGCTTCCCCCGTTCCTTCTAATCCGTTTGACACCTTCATCAAAACACAATCACACCACCACAAAAGGCACAGTTTCTTTTCACCTCAAGGTCGCCCTTTCGGCCCATTTCCGGACATTTTCGCACATTGTTGATGCTTTGCCTGCTACTTTTGGGATATTTAGTCGTGTGAAGGGCATTTTTGTTACTTTCTTACCTCACAAACGCATGCCACCTGCTCCTGGGTGAAGCCGAAGCTGGGCAGCGACTCGCGATCGGCGGCCGACCCATTCTGCGCAATCAGCTCCAGATCAGCGTCGCTCGGCACGCTGCCTGTGTTGTTGTTGTTGTTATTATTATTCACACTATTGCTATTGTTGTTGTTGTTGTTGTTATTGCTGTTTATCACCAGTGCTCCACCGCCACCCCCAGTACCTCCGTCACCCACTCCACCACCACCACCACTTTGCGGACTAAACGTTGGGGGCGTCTGTTTGATGGCCACCGACGATAACTCGTAGTAATCGGTCGACGGATGCTGCAACATGTTTTCTTTCACTTTGCACGTCACCCGAGTTGACTTGTGAACTTTTGTTGTTGTTGTTGTAATCTTTTCTAACACAAACACTCTCACAGAGACACTTTTTCAAATTCACTGCACTGATTGATTGGTACCGCTCAAACGATGCACATTTTCATGCTCTTATCACTCTGACTCTGATATCATTTGCCCAAAAAACTAATGAAACACTTTCTCTGCCCCGTTTTCACTTTTCTCAAATTATTACAAACTAAACAAAACTGCACAAAACTGCACTTCAAAGATTGCACTGTATTAATCGTTTGCACGCTTCACCGTTGGTTCTTCATAGGGGAAACACACTTGTGACACCAATGCTATTCTAGCTTGTTCTGCATTTTTATTCTGCTTTGTTTTGATTATTTTTCTTTCAAATAAATTTTCACACGCATTTTTTTCTGTTATGCGCTCGCGATGCAATGCGATGCTCCGATCAAAAAGACGCTCGCATACACTACTCAATGACGATCGCGGTGCGCTCGGCGTGACGGCGTACAATAAACACGTATCGATCGGTCGGTCGCGGCTGCGGAGAACACGCGCGAGAAACGATGTGTGCTCGCCGCTTGACGATTCAAATTTATTTAACGCACCGAACGCACACCACAGCGCAGCCGATGAGCGCAGGAGCGGACCGATGCAGTGGAGTGTACACGAGTGTGTCGGGTGTCGAGTGGCAAGACCGTTGCAATCTGCGTTGTGAGGGTTCTTACTCCTCCGTGCGATGTTTGTGAATGGTTTTAAAAATTATTAACGTGGAAAATATTCATTTCTTTTGTACAACCATTAACATTAAAAAAATTAAAATTTGTAAATGTAAAATATAATCATTCAACTTGGTTTATAGTGGTTTGCTAACATAATGATTGAATGATTACTATAACTTAAAAGATTTATTTTTATGTTACCAGCATATATTTTCAAAATTCTAAATTACACAAATTTTGTTTCTCGTCTACACTCACCTTCAGCGCCAGCGCAAAAGTAACGCTTCTAGCCACGCCCATTTCTTCACATTGAGAGCAATGAAAAAGCAACACAAAAATCATCAACAAAACATGTGCAGTTGATAAAAGCTGCACATTCTTAAAGCTCTATCTCTCTTTCTTTCTATCTCTCTATATCTTTCTTGCTTTCTCTTTCTGAGACATCGACCAAAGTTGTAGCAGCCTTGTTGTAGTTATAGAATAAACCATAATTGCAAAGACCAACCATAATCTTTCTCAACACAGCCATACGTATTACACAATGATAACGACTTATTTAGCTGTACAATAATCAATAATAACCTTTAATTAGGCATTTAATGTATGTAGTTTAACTATAGACTGGCTTCTCCGATGTCTCACTAATTACTGTTTATATTAAAGCTCGCGGTTTGGGTTGATAAACATTCGGAACTTAAATGGAATTTGAGTTTGACACCCCTATTCTCAGTGTTTGAGTGATCTTTCCGATCCTAGCAAGTTAAACCGTAATGTTGCATGATTTTCTGATTTAATCTATCCAATGTTAAACCATATCAGTGTTGTGTGCTTGATATAAGATAGCTTTAAATAAGAGTAGAACATTCATTCTACTGATTGCATACTATATCAATCAACATCCACTCATATAAGGATTTCAAAGGAAAATTACATGCTTAAGAATCATCATTCACCAGAGCCAATTTTCAATGAATAACATCATAAAAATGACCAAAATGTTGGTAACATAAATGTAAAGTAAAATAAGTAATTTTTATCCTATTTTTGAATATTTTGTTCCCTTTTGTCCATCCATTTACGCTTAGTGCATTCGTGCAAACGTGCAAAAAAGTAGGCGGAGCCTGTTTATTCCTTATTTCCCGATAAAAGGATGTTCAGTCAAACGAATAGTAGGGAAATTCATTTGTATTCATCAAGGATGAAGGATCATTTTTCTACTACTACATGATCAGAACATGAAACTTAAAGGTTAAGCGTTTAATTGTCAATCAAACTGTTCTTTAACTTTAATGTTCACATGTTTGTAAAACTAAAACCAAAAAAACAAATTAAAGGTAATAATACGGTTTATGAAAAAAAAATTAGATGAAAAAATATATTAAAATGGAAATAGAAACATGAGGAATAACTACGACCAACCCATTTTTAAACGAAATAAAAAAAACATCAAAACACACCTTGCTTAATTCCAAAATATGTTGTTTATATATTTGAGCTTCCGTGTTTATAAACCTATACACATCCATTAAGTAGCTAGCATTCTTTCTTTTTTCCCTTCGTATTGCGCATGGCTAACCTTCCTTCCTTCCTCCTGACCACATCTACTCTAGCAAATTTCCCGTTTTTACTCATTTCTACTTTTCAAAGCACAACCTCTCTCCACATTCAGCGGAACGTTTATTCCCTTCCAAACAGCACCAATTTTCATTGCACAATCGCTACACACACACATGGCAACTGTGTCTGTGTGTGTAATGATATTTCGATAAAATCCCTTCATTTCCCAATCCACGCTTTACTTCCAGTTTCATAATTCCATTTTCCACTTGTTTTTTTTTCTCCATCACTTCACAGTTCTCATTATTGTTTTACAGTTTCATGTATCCAACAACTCTGTACCACCTTTTCAGCGCGACCATTCTTCCAACATTCTTTCACTTGCTACAAGTATTTGCTACTCTTGTCGATTCAAATTGTTTGCGTGTTTCGATTTAGTTCAATTTGCACAGTTTCTTTTCTCTTCTTTAAGATCGATTGTTTTTCCCCCCCTTACAAACGAACAACATTGGCTGGTTTTCTTTCTTTCTTTTTCTCTTTTCTATTCTACTTCAATGCATTCGATACTTCTTTTTTTTTTTTGTTATAACGCGTACGAAAACTCCGATTTGCGGTGGTAAAGGACGCAAAAAACTATTTAATAAAAACAAAAGACCACGGAAACCGAAAAGGAACAACAGTTAGTCACACTAGATCTGGAACGATATAAATGTAGTTACACTGAACGAATAGCCCTGTTACATACAACTCTGTACACGTTTTGGGTATGTTTTTTTTTATCTTGCTTTCCTAGCACGTGCTTTTAGTACATTCTGTTTATTCACTTTACTGTTTTACAACTATGGCTTTTATTTGATTTATCGTTTGCGCTCGTATCGTTTACTTGTCATTTGTGTTATCTGCTTTGCATATCTTTCACATTTGCCTTATTTCCCCCATTTGCTGCTTCACTCGCTTTAGTTTACCTAGTCTATGTGTGTTTGCGTAAAGTTTTAAATGAAACAAAAAAAATATACATTTCACTAGCTTCTTCTCTTCTTTCGGGAGGGTAGAACCATTAGACGGTTCCGTTTCCTTATTTTGTGTGTGTGTGAGTGTTTTTTTTTTAATTTTGTTTCTTTTTATTCGCATCTTGCCTGTTGTTCCATTGCTTACTTCTTTGCCTCGCCGTTGCTTTCGTTAGAATATTTCAATATTTTTTCCAGATTTATCCTGTTCAACTCTGTGGCTTATTAAACTGATTAAGTTAGTTCTGTTTTAAATGCATGCCATACACACACGCGCGCTCGTTTTTTCACATCCTTTCTTTAAGATTAAGAGCTTTTAAGTTTGCTTTGCTTGCCAATATTTTTACTCCTGCTTGTTTGTGACGTTTTTTTTTTTGTTATATGTTGGATAACCTTTCGTAAGCTTACATTTATATGCTAACCCTTTTCGCGCTCCTTCTTGCATGCATTCTGCTTTGGTTTTACGTTTTAAGTTCTGTATCTTTGCATCTTAACCCTCTTAAGGTGTATGTTTTTTGTTTTTTTTTTTGTAATCATTTAGTACACTACGTTCAAAATCATGAATTAGATTCAGATCATGCGGAAGATAATCACTGACAAACGTCCATCACCACCACCACCAGCTGGTATAAATGTAAGAGTAAGGTGTATGAGTTTGTTTATTTGTTTTGTTGTAAAATTATTATTATTCACTATAGATTTATATATATATATTCTCGCATAACGTTTCGTGTAGCTGTGTGTGTCCCTGTCTTTTGCCTCTTTGGATTCTATTGCACATCCTCTCGTTTTGTCCCCTCTCGTTCGCTGGTTTTACCTTGCCGTAGCACTCTTCGAGCACCTGTCCACTATTTCTCCACATAGTTACGCATTGTTCCCGCTTCATTATCTGCACATTTTTCTCATTGTTCTTGCATTTATGCTCCTTCCCGTTTCACCCTTAAACGATAAAGTATTTCACTTATATTCCATACATTCTTGCTACTACTTGCTGCCCCATTTTCCGGTAACCACTGTTCATCACTGTTTTTTTTTTCGTTTGGTTTAATTGTGCATTCGTTCGTCCTTCGATTTGCAAACACTCACAGCAAACAACCTCAGATCGCTGCTTCCCGGTCCCGGTACGACCCCTTATCCCTGGCACGAAACACCTAAATGCTAAATGGAACACCATTAAAGTTTGTTTGTTTGTTTGCTTTTTTGTCACGATTGATAAAAACAAAACTAACTCCCCCACCTCACGTCGGCCCGACCCGATTGGTAAATGCAAAAGCAAAACACCTATATGTATATATTAAACCTATAATTTCCACACACAGACACAAAAAGACCCCTTCCTTTCATGTAACGTAAACAGATGATTGAAATTCAGCGCGGCTCGTGGTAGCCGTCCGGTCCGATGGCGAGTGCCATTTCGCGATCGATCTCCTGGGCAATGCTGCGGCTCGAGTACTGGCGGGACAGGCGCTCGCTGCGCCGGTGGCCAACGCCGCCCGACCGGCCCCGGTACTACTTGCCCGAGGCGGACGACAGCTGCTGTCAACGCTTCTCGCAGCTCGAGTCCATCTTGTCGAAGTCGGAGTCGGGCAGGTTGGTCAGATGGGTGCGGTCGCTGCGGGCCGTGTTGCGATCGTTCGAGCCGAGCTTCGTCGACACCTCCGACGGTGGGCCCGAGTCGGTGGTCACGTGCTTCTGCAGGGCGGACACAAAGTTCTGCAAAGCAAAAACCGGAGGGGAGGGGGGAAGAAAATAGGTAAAAGCGTCGTTTGTTAATGTTTGTTGGCGGTTGATGTGGTCAGAAATTTGAAGTAAAGCAAAAATTCACAAAAAAAACGACGAGGCAGAAACGTACACATGCCTAACCATTTACAGACACTGCGTCAGGCACTGGATGGTGTGTATATGTGGGAGTATGTGTGTGAAGAGTGGTTCAAAATGCGTAATGGGTGAAATGATGATTTATAGGGTTTTCCAGGAGTTCTCATAGTTGTGGGGCACTTTTTTTACTCTTTCATACGTGAAATGAACTAAATGTAATGGGAATTAGACTCTATAGCACACTTGTTGCAGAAAACCAATAGGAATTTCCAAGAGGCCTGTCCAAAAAGGGTGCCATAGAGTCCAATTTCCAACCTATGAAGTTCACTTCTAATAGGAAAGAGTCAAGAAAGTGTCCGACAACTATGAGAACCCCTGGAAAACCCTGTAAGACAATATTTCCATGTTTGAAAACTTTTCACCTAAAAATGCCAAACATAGTTAAATGTATTAAATTTTCCACTTAATTTTATAACCCATTTTCCGCACGCATTTCATATCCATCACTGTATGCTGGCTAACCTACTACATGTGCTGGTTCCCTGGTTCATAAAAGCATAAGGACGAGCAGTGTGTTACGCAGTGTTGTGGGGCAAAGCAGTAAAAGCATGCACACAAACCACCACCATTACCTGCAGCAGCACTAGATGGTCGGGGTTTTTTTTAATGCTTTTTTTCTGGCTTTCAATGCTACCACTCCACCCTCTCAACGTGCTTTTTAGAAACCGGCTTATCTAAGAATCTAAGGAAAACGGAAACTTTGGCACATAAATAAACCTGGACCGTACGCGGGTTTTCCCCCCACTCACCTGCGAAATAATATCGCCCCGGGCGGTGCGAACCTGATACAGATAGCGGTACTTGCGCTGGCGGGCCTCCTCCCGCGTTTCGCGCGATCGTGACCCCGATCGGCCCTTGTAGTGTCGCCTTCGGCGATGATGCAGCTGGCGCCGATGGTCAATCTTCCAGGCGGTCACGAAGCACTGCACCAGCACGCCGAGCACGGACGAGATGGGCCAGCAGCAGAGGATCACGCCGCCCCAGCACGGGGGTGGCGTTGGGTCCGGCTTCATGTTGAAGATCTAGAAGCGGAAGAGGCATTTTAGACGCGAGCACCTCTGAGACACCCCCACCTTAGGGGAAGTTAGCCTTTACCCAGTCCAGTGTGTTCAGTCCGTGCATGAAGAAATCGATCGAGCACAGTATCATGGCCGATCCGATAATGCTGGAAGCGATGATGGACGTAAACTTCGGGCAAAACAGTGCGCAGATCGCACAAATGATAGCACCACCAACGACCGATACGAACAGTTCGTTCTCCTGCAAGTGAGTGATCAGTGGTAAGCATCGATAGGACTACGGGGGGAGAGAGAGAGAAAGTGAGTGTGCAAAGTGCGCCTCCAAACTTACACCAAATATGTAATGAGGTAACGTGGCTATGCAGGCGGCAATCGTTGCGCCGGCCACTAGTGCACCGGCGGAAGCTCCTATCAGGGTGGATGAGATGGGATGGGTCGAGCCGAGCACTGCACCGAACAGTCCGGCCACTACGGCCAGTGCTAGTGAAGAGAGAAGAAACAATGTTAGCACCCCGCGTGGACAGTTCTATAAACTACAAGCAGTTCTATAAACTAACCTGGGGCAGCCAGGTTTCCAAACCCGGTGATGTTCTTATTCTGCAACAGCACAATACATCCGGCGCCGGCTGCCAACCCGGTGAGGAATCCTATCGCCCGAAGACATCGATATCCTAGATGAAGAGAGTTACAATATTAGTACCGCATCAAATTGAATTTAAGGTTGAAAGGTTCAAGGTTGAAGCACCCCAGCTATGACAGTTAGAAACTGTTATACTGTTAGAATGAACAAGAACTGGTCAATTCATTCAGTTCTTTTCAGTTGAATTGAAGTGGCTGAAGGAACTGCGTTGGCTGTAAGCAGTATAAATCGCTCAACTGCCCTAGGCAAGTGTTTGGCGAACTTTCCGTCGATTGGACGAACTAGTAGACGATTAGATGCCGAATTGCTAGTGGTTGCAAACTTACAATTGATGAACTGCGACCAAAGGAGCCTAATTTTTTTTAAATACTCGTAGTTCTTCTTGGAGAGTCAAATTGATAAACTAAATATAGAAATGTAAAATAGTACTATGGCCTCGTCCCGTACTTTGCCGATTACAGAGTAAAACAGTTCAGAGCAATTCTAGAAGAAGGCTAGAACTAGAGAGATGCACAATAGGAAAGAGTGAATTAGTGAGATGAATCCTTGAAAGGAATGCATTCAACCCACCATCAAGAGTTATATATGGATCTCATCACTAGTTATTCTTTTTATTAATCAATCTTTTGAGATTCTTTCTACAGACAGATGTAGAACATTGAATGTCAAAAGAGTGAATTACTAGGAATTTAAGTAATAAAATAATTTGTGTATTTTACTGTTTTTTTATATATAAATCTGTAAACAGTACAGTCAAGATATTAAACACTAAAGCCTCTCTTATAGTCTGATTCGAATCAATGAAAAGAATGAATATCCAAAAAGTTGGATGCCGTTCTCGTACAGTTCTTTTAGGCTGGAAATAGACGAACCGAGATCATCGCGGTACCGCGAAAATCGCGTATGACTT